>CAJPEV010000473.1:0-13969 GCA_905338385.1 Darwinula stevensoni
AAACTGGAAAAAAAAACCAAGCTCTGAAGAGGGGATGACGTCATCAACCCCCCCCCCCCGACGATCACGTCACTAATTACGTCATTCTCGGGCAAGCAGCTGCCAGCGGAACGCACCGAACTAATAGAGCACTAAGCGGGCCGGCACGAATGTGACGTCACGGGATAGAGAGGTCTCAGCGGGCCGCGGGCGAGGAAAAGTCGAACCGTGCAGACCTCCAGCGGACAGACAGACAGACAAACGTCAACTATCACATAGATTATCAGTCAAATGATTCAAATAATATTAATTAACAGGCGGAAATTACGCGCGCCCCGCAGTGCTTCTATTCATCGTCACCTGTGACACCGTCACCTGTGACGGCGAGTCGAGCGCACTTGCGACGCGGACACTCTCGTCGCGGTTTTTATATCGAAGATCGCCAAATTGAAATAGAATCCTTTTAAGGACCCTAAAGGGCTCAAGGACAGTGATGGATCGCCTCGACCTTCAAGGCGAAGAGATGGTCTCCCCATCAATAATAAATGAGAGTTGCGGTCCGCGTCCGATCTCGAGTCGCCGTTAAGTTTCCGACGCGTTTCGGAGAGTCGCGGGACCCTCTGCGAATTGCATTGATTGTGATTGCATTGTGATTTTTTATGCCATGCAGATGTCATGAGAAAATGCGAATAATTTTTTTTCCTTCAGCAACGTGTTATTTTTGGACGCCTAACTACGAATATATTTAAAGAAAAAAAATATATATATATATATTATTTATTTATTTTTTTTTTCCCCGATTCTTTGGAGATTCGATGCTTCCAGAGGAACTTGCGGTCGATGAAGCCAAAATGACATTGCAGGCTCAGACGACGGTGATCGGGGAGTTCCGATGAAACGGAATTAAGGAAAGGCAGCAGAGAAAGACCTGCCATTATTTATGAGTGGTAAGGACAGAGGATCGTAATGTTTAAGGATGGGAATAAAATCACGTGCTTCACTTCGTACGGGATTCTTTTTTTATTTTTAGAGTTTTTGAGATTCGGTCGAGAATCGCAAAATATATTCTCGAAATCTTCAGAAAAATAGAATATGTGACTCCTTCAACTCTTGCAATTCGCGGAAACACTTTCACGCATCAGATACGGTAGTCAGCAAAAAGCCATAAGGAATTGCACAGGGCTGAAGACCCAGTCACTCCACCGGGAATCTGCCCGTGTCGCTGCAAGCAACGAAGGCGCCCTGCTGCCGTCGCGTTGCCGCCTTCCACGATGCATTCGAACGAGGCCTCCCCGGCGCTCGGCTTCCCGCGTGGATCCGTGGAGCACGAGAGGCGGGGAGGCACTCGCGACGCGAATGGGAGGCGCTTCGCGACCGGGCAGACGTTGGTGCGGTTCAAAGAACGCTTATCATTCCGAAGAACGTCGGTCGAATCGAGTAGTGTGTGATGAAAATATTATTCACATTGACATCGTGGATTTTGGGTTCGGTATGCCGCGAGGATCGAGCCGACTCGAAAGCGTGCCGCGAAATAAAAAAAAAAAAGAGTCGAGAAGCACTGATTCATGCCACCGGTCTTTTCGTAAGTCACTGTAGTTTTTCCACAAAAAATTTTTAAAGTGAAACTCGTACTGGCCCGATATGCGGTTGTTGAGTTGCGGCTGAATCGGTTTTCACGAATAAACATCCTGGTTTTGAATGATTTTTTTGCATAATCGATCGAGAAACCGACCCGGCCACTGATTTTCCTTTGAATGTTTTGGCACAAAACTTTCGTAATCTTGGTAACTGAAACAGACTTAAAACAAAATTTATTCACCCAACCCCAAATGAATGGGATCGCATCGGCCAGGAGAGAAATACTAAACACTTCCACTCTTTTCCTTCTTCAAACTCTGCACAAGCGACTCCTTGTTAAGAAGAGAGTAATGAGGTCTGGTCGACTAACGTGATTTCATTAATTAGATACAGGGTCGTGCAACACGGCTGCGTTGAGTGCACTGCTGAAAATTGACTTCATTTTTATCAAGGAAAACTCAACTTTTCTCTTTTTTTTCTAGATGTCAGTTTATTCACTTCTGTCAATGCCGATACACTTCTGCAAAAAAATTATTTGAAAAGAAGTCAAGACTGCCATACACATTGCCCAGGAATTGAATGACCAAGCCAGGGGGGAATAAATTACATCCATGAATAGACAGGGAGAGAACTATTTGCAATGTTTCTAACTTCCTGTCTCAACTTGGGGTCTCGAGGGAGTGGGAAAACTGTTGTCAATGGTGGAAATTGCATAGCACTTTGAGGCTGCCTTAATTTATTCTTCAGTTTTTTTTTGGTCATGGGGAACAAAAAAAAATTCGAAATGCGAAATAAATTATGCAAGCGATTGCACGCATAGTTTTGGTGGTAAATGGGAGAGCTAACACCTCTCCTCTGGGTCATTCGGTTTCTGGACGAAGTATCTAATCGGCAATATTTGAAAATGAACAATTTTAAGAGGGCAGGGAAGACAAAATTTGGCTTGAAACTCGAAGCACAGCACTGGGACAGAGCAGGTAAATTGGGAGAATTCTCGGTTTTATCTACTGTTTATAAAAATATCTGGAATCACACTGATAAAACTAGGACTCGCTGGAGATTGGAAGACTCTCGACAGTAATGCCCTTCGAATGGAGAAAACCGATCTGGTACCGAAATCGACACCCGAACACGAGCGGAAAACGCGATGAACCTCACCGGATCTCGATTCTCTTGAGGCTCGAATGCAGATGCATGCAGTGGGTCCGAAGATGGGCGTTCTGAGAGAAGCGCTTGAGGCAGACGGGGCACTGGAAGGGCTTCTCTCGGGTGTGCTTGCGGCTGTGGTATTCCGCGTGGTTCTTGCGGGGAGTCGAGTAGGGGCAGACGGGGCAGAAGTACCACTTCTTCCCTGCCCTTCGAGTCTTCCCGCACCACACGTAGCTCTGAACGTAGGATATCGTCTGAAAGCAATACACGGAGACATAAAGCAACTTTACATCGGTCAAATTACCATACATACAATAAGGCATATATGGATACCTCTGTGCTTTACCATCATAACTTGTACCGATATCATGTTGCACTCGACTGCCTGAGCCTAATGCTCTCCCTCATGTTCCAAGTTTTCAACGACAGCGTTCAGTGACTCCAGCTGATCTTCCCCACAGTGGGAGTGCAATTGGCTCGGGGTTTCGTCATTTTAAGCATGTTTGCACAGAAGATAATTTATGAAGTGCAAAAACTCACTCGATGAGATCTCTGATACTTGAGAGGAGTAAAACTTGGAGGAGGAGTCTTGAGAACTGTGAAACTCATTTATTTAGCACCCAAGGTCAGTCTTTCCCAAATGGCAAGCAGTTATTTGACCCAACCTTGCCAAAAAGAAGTACCTATGAATGATTCTCTAAAGTTTCACCCAACACTCAAATGATCTGAACATCAAATACCTAACATGAAAACTTTGAAATGAATCTGAAATAAATTACCATTTCCAGTAAACAGAGTCATTCTTTTACTCACCCATTTGGGATAGGATTACAGAGGTATGACAGCTTCAATCATTCTTGTTCTTTTTTGCAAATTTCACTAGCAGCCTTTCATATTAAATTAAAAGAACCTGCAACTTTGATTGTGTCTGGAATTTTTCCTCCTCAAATAGCTAAGAAGGTATCAATGAGACGCACCTTGATTTGTGGTTCAAATAAGTGCATTTTTAGAAACAGGAAGGACATTGGGAGAGTCTTTTGTAACTTGTGCCCCTCAACTCCATGATTCAAGTTGCATGTATGGGTGTTAGGAGGTATTCATGGTGATATGTTTAGTCAAGGTTGAGCACTCCTATCCCTGTCTGAAATAAGCCTACCCAATATCATCCAACATGATTTCTTGCCACTCTTGAAGCCATCAGCATGCATAGCAGCCACTATGTCATATTCTATTCAAGTCAAAAAGTAATTCTTATCAAGTCTTGGGCTTTACTTTGAGGAGCAAATGGGGAACTATAAAACAATTCAGAGGAACCAAATCTGCAATGATCTTTCTCCAAATGAAGTTTATTAACTTGAAGAATAGCATACATTCTCAAAGGTGCAGTAGGTGAAGTATTCCAGACTCAGGATATAATTTCCAGAGACATCCAAATAACCAAAGTTGTCTGGCACTTCAATAGATATTCCAGCATGACAATCGATTCCACCCAGAGAAAAAATTATGAAGATGTACAAAGAGGAAAGGAAAGAGTCACTGCTTCTCGAATCTGTCCAGAGCATAGTTATGCACCAGGGCACAGTGATTTTTCAAGTGGAACTTTCGGGCAAATGCCTTGAAGCAGATGGGGCATTGATATGGTTTCTCCTTGCTGTGCTTGTGAGTGTGATACTCCGCATGGCCTTTGTGCGCGGTGGAGTATGGACACGCGGGGCAGAAGTAGAGCTTGGTCCCCGTCGGTTGCAGTTTGCCGCACCACATGTAGCTCTGGACGTAGGTCACTGTCTGGAAACGATAAGGAAGCGAGGTTAAGCCCAAACTGTTTGCCGACACAATGGGACGGACGGGGATGGGTCTGTGATGCTTATTTGGAGGGTCATCGCAGTCACAGACACTGTAAACTATATCCCTGACTTAGGAACATGTAACATCTTTGGTGATTTCCTATGGATGCAATCAGCAGATACCAAAGCCACAATCTCAATGACAGATAAGAGAAAATCATGTAAATGCACACCATGGTTTTCCTTTCACTGCCTATTCAATCTGTCGAGATCACAGGTATGCACAACAGCACAGTGATATTTCAAGTTGGATTTTTGGGTGAAGGACTTGAAGCAGATGGGGCATTGAAACGGCTTCTCTTTGCTGTGCTTGCGAGTGTGGTATTCAGCGTGGCCTTTGTGTGCAGTGGAGTACGGACACACAGGACAGAAGTACAGCCTCGTCCCTGTCAGTTGCAGCTTGCCGCACCAAACATAGCTCTGAACGTAGGACACAGTCTGCAAATGATAAGGAAATGAGGTGACCCATTATGCGACTGTCATCTAGATTCTTGCTGTGAAATATGACACTTGAGTGTGGGGATCATGTGGACAAGAATCCAGTATGATCTTTGTTGAAAGCAATCATACTGTCGAAGGTTTGCCAAAGTCTTACAAATCCAGAAAGCAGTCTGGAAAATGGTATTCTGAGTTCTCCTTTGAATGAAATAACATGTACCAAAACCAAAAACTTAATTGCCAGCTATGGGGAAAATGATTCTTTCTTTACAGCAGCAGTCTACAAAGACCAGTGGAAAATAGAGCAGCACAGTCTTCAACTTGAGCTTTGGGAGAAACACTGTAAGATGAACACTATAGACTTCTTTTTAATGTGCTTCCTGATGGGATCTTCAGCATGGTGTTTAGTAGGGATTCAAGCACAGATAAACAGGAAAGTAGTAACACTTTTTTCATGTACTTTCACATCTGCTCACACCATACTTAGCACTGAATACAGGACACTGACTGAAATTGGGACACATCTTGTGCACCATGGAAATACTGTGGCATTCATCAAGATTCTAACAATCAATTATCACACTAGCAAATATGAGGCAGATGGTTAAGGGTGGGGTGCAAAAATTAGGAGTAAGAAGCACTCTTTCCTGAGGGCAACTATACTGTCAGAGACCATATCAATTCAGGAAATAGTTATTACTAGGTGAAGTACTTCAACATAGATTGTAGACAAGGTCCCATGTTAAGGCTTTTCCAGCAGTCTTCCAGAATAACAATGTTGAAAAAAAAACATTTGTGTATGTTTCTTTCAAAATGAATTTTCTGTAAGAGATTGCATAAAAAGTAGGGCTGTCAATAGATTAAAATTTGATTAATTGATTAATCGTGAGCCATTAAATAGATTAATCGAATTTTAATAGATTCCTTAGATCCTCCTTGAATCAGGTCCTACGTGTTGGGCATGATTCTGCTTGTGTCACATCCAACACCTAGGCGAGCTTCAGGGAATGACTCGAGGCAATGCAGTCACTAATAGAGCTGTTACCATCCATGCATATTTCAACCAACATGTGACACATTCCAATTGGAGAGAAAATAATTACAACGTAGTCAGATGAATAATGAAATGTAAGCAAAGAAGCACACAGAAGCCCATTGCCATTGAGCCAACCCATGCAGGAAGGATGCAATTTATCGATTCACGAGCAACGCAGGATGGTGACTTTTCAGGAACTCTAGGTTGCTGCTACCTTCACCTGACGCACAAGGCCTGCAAGGCTATATGGGGTGTGTACCAGTACACTTGTGGAAGCGAATGGGTCAGAAAGCTTTTTTTTTTTAATAGTCTGAAAGCAATAACTTTGTGTGTGTTCCCCTTTTCCAAAAATGGACTGTTTTGCAAAACTATTAACTATACAGTCAAATTATTAGGATTCATTCAGCATTCAGGGGATCGATTAATCCAATTGAATTGACAGCCCTAATAAAAATATAAAAAATTCCTTCAACAAATCACTTTATAGGGATGAAATGCAAGAAATACTGTTTCCTATTTCCACTGACAAAGATAACAGAGACCATTAAACTTGACAATAGGTAATGGAAACGATGTCACACATTTCACTGTATCTACAATGTGTCAAGATCACCAGGATGTAGAATGGCACAGTGAGTTTTCAAGTTTGACTTTTGGGAAAAATATTTTAAGCAGATGGGGCACTGGAAGGGCTTCTCTTTGCTGTGCTTCCGACTGTGGTACACTGCATTGCATTTCCGGTCGGCCACATAGGGGCAGATAGGGCAGAAGTAGATCTTGGCCCTTGTCAAGCCCATTCTCCCACACCAAATGTAGCTCTGAACATAGGACACTGTCTGCAAACAATATGGGAAAGGAGGGAAGCTTTACTTGGGTATCAATTTCAATTCTTCATTGCTGTGGAATAGCCTTTGCAGCAACCTCACAATACCCATGAGTGATCATCAATTTACACAGTTGTCATGCAGTACCATCTCAAAAAGGGACATTACTTGATTTTGTTTTTTCTTCCCCGATACATCTGTACTGGTGAGTTGGAGGATGGGATATGAATGACAGGCAAGATCACTGGAACAATATTTAATTAGTCAAACAATACACTCACAAAATTGCATCTGATATAATATGAGGTTTTCTGGGCACAAAACTTCACAAAGAATCTTGCACGTCTGTCCAGATCACTCATATAGCTTGAATGGTTGTATCAAACCACATATGCAGTACCAGAATATCACATTTTCAAAAAACTGGCCAATATTATGGAGATTGCACACAAGGATGGCAAGTCTGTCATTGTATTTGGAATTTCTCAACATCATAGGCATGCACAGAAGCACTGTGGGCCTTCAAGTTCCCCTTTTGGGAAAAAGACTTGAAGCAGATGGAACACTGAAAAGGCTTCTCTTTATTGTGCTTGCGACTGTGGTACTCCGCATGGCTTTTCTGTGCCGTCATGTAGGGACAGATGGGACAGAAGTAGATCTTGGTTGCTGTCAATCTCATCCTCCCACACCATATGTAGCTCTGAATGTAGGACACTGTCTGCAAACAATATGGGAACGGATGCAAGCTTTATGTGGTTGTCATGTTTCCCATAATAAAAAATTGTATATTTTTGTGCACGACATAGTTCTGGTGATATTTATCGGAGAGCAACCTTACACTCAGGAACTATGGGCAGTAAAGCTTTCCAGATTCATGTGAGAAAGTACTAGGACACTTCTGTGTAGTAGAAGTATTTCCAAATTTATTTTGAAGTATAAAGAGACAAAAGTGGACAATTCAATTCCAGCCAGTGAAAGCAATGGCAAAGATAAATCTGGTTGAGATGCTGCTACTGCATCTGTATTCTGTCAACATCACAGGAATGCACATTAGCACAGTGTGTTTTCAAGTGGCCCTTTTGGGAGAAGCACTTGAAGCACACAGGACACTGAAAAGGCTTCTCTTTGTTGTGCTTGCGACTGTGGTACACTGCATTGCATTTCCGGTCTGTCATGTAGGGACATATGGGACAGAAGTAAATCTTGGTTGCTGTCAATCTCATCCTCCCACACCATATGTAGCTCTGAATGTAGGACACTGTCTGCAAACAATATGGGAAGGGATGTAAGCTTTAAGTGGTTGTCATGAAAGTGTTTGCCACTAAAAATTTTTAAAATGCATTTGTGCAAAACAAAGTTTTCATTATTTTTATGAGAGTGCAACCTTTCACTTGAGCACTATCAACAGCTAATATTTACAGATTCATGCGAGAAATAACCAAGACACTTTTGGGTAATAGAAGTATTTCCAAATTTATTTCAAAGTGCATAGAGACAAATTGGACAATTCAATTCCAGCTGGTGAAAACAATGGTGATGGTAAATTTGGTTGAGATGCTACTGGATCTGTATTCTGTCAACATCACAGGAATGCACTTTAGCATGGAGTGCTTTTGTGCAGCCGTTTTGGGAGAAGCGCTTGAAGCACACAGGAAACTGAAAAGGCATCTCTTTGTTGTGTTTGTGACTGTGGTATACTGCCTTGTATTTCTGGTCTGTCACATAAGGACATATGGGGCAGAAGTAGATCTTGGACTCCTGCACCATATGTAACTCTGAACATAAGAGACACTCTGCAAACAATATGCTGAGTTATTCTTTAGATAGGTGCCATCCTGTGTGTCCTTACCAATTATGCACCTATGCACCTTTCAGAAAGGGGCAGAATTTCTATAGAAATTAGCAACATCTGGGTTCAGAACAATATTTTCCAAGTGGAACAATGAAGTTTTCCAATTTGGAAAAACTCTAAAATTAAAATTCTGACAGGTAGATGTTTTTCCAAATTTCTTTACAAGTGTAAAGAGACATATTAAAACACACACTAACATTCCATTCTCAATTTCACATTGATGGAATGGTAAGAAGGTACAGGAATATTCTTTTTGCATCTGCAAGCAGTCAACATTTATGGGGGTGCACAGCAATGTAGTGTGTTTTCAAGCGGTCCTTTCGGGAGAATGACCGGAAGCAGAAAGAACACTGAAAAGGCTTCTCTCTGTTGTGCTTGCGACTGTGATTCTCTGCATTGGTCTTGTGTGGAGTTGAGTAGGGACAGACAGGACAGAAGTAGAACTTGTTCCCTGTATTTCGCATCTTCCCACACCACATGTAGCTCTGAACGTAGGATATTGTCTGCAAACAACATGAAACCGAGGTAAGATGCATGTGGGTGTTATTTGAATGTGTACTGTGAAAATATACTGTCATGGGGAAGAGCTGATCTCAATAAAAAGAGCCAGGTTGAGGAGTTACAGATGTTATTTATGTTGCAATAACATATGCTCACACAAATTTATCAGAGAAATACACCTAAGTCTCTTAAGTACCAGACAAAATGCACCAAGAATCTCAAGGCATAAGTACTTATACAAATGTGAACCATTTATCAAGCAATCTATGATTGCATATGCGAAGCATCAAATCAGAGGAATCAAGAAAAGAATCACTGGGTCTTTAACACAAAGACTCTCAGGGCTTATGACATGCTGTCAGCCATACATGGAAGTCAGGGAAAAAGTTTTTAAGTAGATGGAATATTACAACAGCTCTTTGTTGTGCTAATTATTGTGACTTTCTGCATGGCTTTGTTGTGAATTTGACTATGAACTAAAAGGAAAGTAGATCCTGTTTCCTGGAAGTTCCACAATTACACTGAATATAGATACAAACACAGGAACACACATATGTAACTAATTTTGAAGGTCAAATTGGTGTGGGAATGGGGTATACAGTTACCACAGAGAATCACAAACAAAAGATATACTTCTGAGATCACAGAAGGAAAAAACTGTTCCTCAAATGGAGTCAATGAATGTATCCATTCATGTAACCAAGTCTTTCATATTCAGGCAACACGTAAAGAATCTTGAGGCAGATACAGGCTAGGTACTTCCAATGTCCTTTGAAATTTGTACATATACAGTATCTCATATCATTATCACAGCACCAATTATCACCCTTCAATAGATTTCCTTCAATTATTATGCAAGCTTCCAAGGTTATGGTGATGCTGAACAGCACAGTGTGACTTCAAGGTGGACTTCCTAGTGAAACACTGAGAGCAAATAGGGCACTGGAAGGGCTTCTCCTTTGTGTGCTTGCGACTATGATATCCAGCATGAGTTTTGTTTGCTGTGGAGTATTGGCAGATGGAACAGAAGTACATCTTGGTCCCTGTCAGATACATCTTCCCACACCTAATGTACCTCTGAACATTTGACACAGTCTGCAAGAGCATTTGGAGGCATATAATATTTCTGTAACCAAATTACGACAATCTGACTGTGGAATCAGACATATTTATAAGAAGAAAAGGACCTTATTTACTGCATGAGGAATTAGTTCAATAATCAGAAATTTCGAAATCAGTAAAAAAAAAAAAAAAGGAGTTGAAGATGGAAATTGAAATTATACTAAATGGGATGGTGCACAACCAGAAAACCAGCATGTCAAAGGCATGCTGCTCATTTGCAGAAGTCTCCATGTAAGGAAATGTGGTGATTCCGAAGGTATTCATTTCGTGTGAAGGACTTCCCACAGATGGAACACTGATATGGCTTTTCCTTGGTGTGCTTGCGACTGTGAAAAACTATGCGCTGTTTCACGGCACTCATATATGGGCAGACAGGACAAAAATAGACTGTCTGATTTGCGATTTTCCCACGCCATACAAAGCTCTGAAGATACTCCATTGTCTGAAATCAAACAGATCACCTCTTTTCCTGCATTACTCATTATATGGGGAATGACAAAAAGAAAAACCCCTGACTTTAACTCTTTGCTCCTACTGGATAAATTTTGTCAAAAATTTGTACTGCATAAGCTGATATACTACCAACATACTTAAATGTTATCCAAATTTGCTTGGTCAAAATAAGGTTACATGTATGTGTGTCAAAGGAAGACAGAAATTGAATATGAATGGAAAGTCATGCTAGGAGTTGTGACAAGGAAATGCCTTCCCATTGTGAAAGCATACAAATCATGGCAGCCCCTTTACACCATTGTGAGCTTCTTTAGTTACTCATAACCTAGTTTTGGCAATATGATTTTAGAAGTTCGTTAGGAACACATTGGCCAAACCAGGATAAAATGTTGGCAAAAATGGCTTTAGTAAGAGGAGATAAATAGGTACAAAGTTCATTCCCTGTCTATATGTGGTGGGCATGAAGTTCCAACATACTTGCTGTCTGTGGTTACTATTTAGTAATTTCAGGTGGTCTTGTACATGATTGAAAAGCACCTGATAAAAGTTCATCAGCAGTTACCTGAAGAGAATAATGAAACAAAGAATAGATACTGCAAGTAAGTCAAGCTTCCACGCTCATCCTGTATGTCCTATCAAATGTTAATGGACATGCAGAGTGAAATTCTCATAAACATCGGAAGCAGTGAGCAAAACTTGTATCTTATCACCAGAATTCAGAAATCTCAGAAAAATAGTTTTTCCCACCTCTTCACTCATCACTCATTCAAGTCTGAAATCAGATATATTATTAGATATGTGCAAATTATACAGATATGACTTTTGATGATGACCAGTGATGCATGGAAAAAAACAAACACATTATATCCTTCCTGAGTTGAGTCAGAGAATCACAATGAAGGCAATTGTATACATCAGGGAATAGTTTCTGAATGCCAATACTTTTCTCAGATTCAGCATCTCCCTGTTCGTCATATTGCCAATAAAACAGAAAGGAACTTAATCTCATGAGATTAAGGATGAAAATTCTGAGATGGAGCTTTTGACAAACAGCATTAGAAAAGCTAGGGAGAGAATCAGTCCAATGGTGTGTTATGCTTGCAAGAAGAGCTGTAGGAATGAATGCAACCCAGTCAATGTCACAAAATTTCCTCAATATGTTGAATTTTCTAGAAAAGAGATCAACCTGATTTAGTACAGTCACTGCTTCTCTTTGAACATGTTATTTGCCATGTGAAAAATCAATAATATTGTGCATTACATGCAACCTGCTACCATTTAGACTGACTCACCCAAACACCTAATGTGCTACTTCAAAGCCAACAGTCATGGAAAACCTACTATGCATACATGATTTACAAAACTAATTGAGTAAATAGTTAAGTGCTATATTCAAAATATTAATGAAAATTCATATGATTTCAAGGAGAGATGGGAGTACTTCAGCACACTCTGCCTGGGCAAGTGTTATTTCTTTCTATCTATTCATTTACCAGTATAGTCTGCTGTGAGATGAAGTTCTCCTCACATATAAGCAAAAATTTTAACTTTTTCAGCATTAAGATTCACCCTGGGTCAACCAGCATTTTGGTAAACTTTGCTTTAAAGTAGCATGCCACAAAATGGGTTCTAACCATGGTAGCAATGTTTTCATTAAACCTTCACAAACAGATATATGAAGTGGTGACTTTTTTTACATGAAAAGTTGTTTTTCCATACTTTTCAGGTCTCCAACCTGAGAATTCCTGTAAGTGCTGAAGCAAAAAAAAAAAAAGATATACATTTGGAAGCTACTTGTATCCTTTTAGCTTACATATCCTACTTATCCATCTTGTATACTTGAAAAACCAAGCCTGCCTCTTGGATCCTGAATGTTAGGTTATCACTGGTGCAATAGTCTTTGATCTTGCCTCATTCCAAAAAATCACTAATATCAGCACATGAGAACTGGTAGGACAAAGTTGATCTACAGCCCAAAGGCAAACCTGACTATAAAAAATTTCCATGCCCTTTGCTCCGATAAACTGACTATTTTAGGAAATAATGAAATCTCTTTTCATCTTTATGACATTGTACTATTATTGCAGAGGTTCGGTAGCTAACATATGAGGACAATGATTGAGATTTGGGACTCCTCCTCCATTTCCAGTTTGTGAGTTCACTAGCAAAGCAACCACAAGAAGACAAAGGTCTATCACATGACAGCAGAGAACCAGAACCACAGGACAAAATAGTGAAAGACCATGACAAAGATGAACATAACCTACAAATTTATCAGTGAGTCTTTATTTTATACAGGAACCAAAAACTTGCTTAACATTCCTAATGAAACAAAGTAAACTGCCACCCATTTGTAAACTAATGTACCTCATGTACATGGAGAAAAAGATATTAAAAAAAACTTAAAATATAGGTTTTCTTTATATTTAAGACTTTTTGCTGGCTTTTTCCCATATTTTAAGGAAAATACATGCAGCATGCTCAACAATAAACCCAGCCATGCTCTGAGAGTCCTAATCACATACAACTGGTGCTGGGTGTGGTCTTTGATCTTGTCTTTGATGTTCACAAAGCCAAATCAACATTTTATTACTTCACTTTTCAAAAATCCTTGTTATCTTTACATCCAAAGGCCAATGGACAGAATAGGGGTAATACAGTACTCCTTGAGATGGAGCTATTTTCCAATGGATATTATGAGTAGAAAGCCATGATTGATCACATAGCATCACTTTAAATTGCACATGCAGGAGTCCATCACTATAGTCATTTTCTTAGTTATCCATTCTTTTATCATATCTCGCTAGAGGTGGGACTAGGCCTGGGTTTTGCATCATATTCCGACAAGGAAAACTTAGCCAAAAATTAAAATATACAAAAAAGTACAGTGAAAACTCGTTAACTCGAATCCTGATAAGTCGAAATTCTGCTTATCTCGAAGTTCAAAGCTTGGTCCCGGCGGAACCCCGTAGGACACCATGTTAAATGCTCCGTTTAACTCGAATTCGCTTATCTCGAATTTCCGGATATCTCGAATGAAATTTTCACTCCTAATAAGGAATTTCTCACGGTTAACTCGAATTCAGGGTGAGAAGGGGGGAAAAATTTTTCTCTTGGGACTTTTTAAAAAATACTTTTGAATAGGAGGAATGACAAGAAACACGTTCAGGAGGATGTTCTTTTGTTTTTTTTT
>CAJPEV010000473.1:14180-107937 GCA_905338385.1 Darwinula stevensoni
GGGGCGATTCCTGATAACTCGAACTTTGGATAACTCGAAACGATTTGCCCGGTCCCTAAAAGTTCGAGTTAACGAGTTTTCACTGTAATAGCATAAAAGAGATTTAAAAAACAGGGTCATGCACATCACCCTAACATAGATTCATATCAAGTTATGACCTATGGATACTCAGCCACCATGAAGTAATAAACATGACATCAACTTCAGTAGAACACCATTTTTCTGACATATCAGCTTTTCTTCTGTTCATTAATAGGTCACACTATTAATTGATGCATCAATACATGTATCAATTAAAGCCATCTATGACCTATACAGCTGTCGACAATTCTACTGTCTCACTCCTTTTTTCAGTTCCCCTCTCTCCCTATAGTCTCATGAGGAGAGAGAAAAAGCTGTAGCGAGGAATTTCGTGTAGTGATCTGATATTGGGATCTCTGATCACCACAAGCAGCACTGGAAAGTACTGAGTAGATGGACTGCACACAATTATATAGAATACAGATATCTCGTATTCAGTAAAGTCTGGTCTGTTAATACACTATTATAAAGTGTTCCATATTTCTATTATTTTCTTGGACCTAAGATCAACTGTGAAGATCAGCATTTGAATATCAGATTCCATTTCATGTTTCAAATAATGAGATGGAGAGGAAAACATTCCTCCAAGCATATCTTTTCCTTAGATGACTTGTTTATTTCCTTCATGACATTTGTGAACTCTAGGTTCTCAGCATTACATAATACCAGAACAGTAGCATGTAAAGGATTTTGTCAAAAGTACATCCTCAAAAACCTCACAGGATCAGGGACTTTCCACACATTATAGTTCACATCTCATAATAAAACAAGAAAACCTATTTGAAGGCTTAAAATATACTAACTTTTCTCATCATACCAGTCCTGTCAACCATTTCATTTGAAGAAACATTTTTGTGCAATATGGAATACAATGGGCCAAATGTAAGACACACAGATGGTGATCTGACACTCATTTCATACCAATATGAAGAAAGTGAATGAATATTTCCCATACAATCTCTCTACCTTGGAAGGGATACAGCAGGTAGGAAATGGTTGCCATTTCACCACAGTCCATAAAGGAAGTACAGTACTCACCTGTGGGTCGACTTCTGGAGGGATATTGATTGGTGTTTCTGGTTCACCTTCC
This sequence comes from Darwinula stevensoni, assembly GCA_905338385.1. Taxonomy (NCBI): domain Eukaryota; kingdom Metazoa; phylum Arthropoda; class Ostracoda; order Podocopida; family Darwinulidae; genus Darwinula; species Darwinula stevensoni. The sequence goes on from CAJPEV010000473.1 coordinate 15,352, forward strand.
ATTCCCTCTGCAGTATATGCAGCTTGAGACTGGTCATCCCATTCTTCTTCCTGTGAATATATAATAAAAGCATCACATAAATAATTTTTAAAAAGCAAAGACGCATGAGCAAATTCTGGGAGCACTGCACATCAAGAAGAATTAGAACATAGCACTTACAGCTGCTGAAGATGAATCCATCACATGAATATCACTTATTTCGTCCTCTTCATCCTCTTCCTTTATCACCACTTCATCAGTTGATGCACTTGTACTTGGTTCAGGTTGAGCATAGTGGATGTGAGATGAGGAAGGAGCCTGAAACACATAAAAAATGGCCTAGGCCTAGAAAATTTTCCATGTAATTCAACTGATAATACAAACAGTGAAGTTAACAATGGTTCAAGTATTGTATGTATGCTTAGTCGTTTTTAACATGAAAAAATAACATAATGACAATACATCGTTTTGGAATTCTTTAGAGTCTACTTTAATGAATCTGTTTTTTATTTATAATTTAGTGCTTACTTACCACACTGACTTACATACATATAGCATTACTTGTAGCCCCAGACTGAGTTATTTCATTACATTCTGGTCCTTGGGTCAAGCAGTTTGATTCCTTTTTGTTATCATATTTGTCAATTGCATCAACTAACTAACTTATGTACTTATTGTGCCTGCATTGCATTCCACACAAAGTTCTGTTGCATTTGAAGAAAATTATTGTATGGTATTTCTACCATAATAAGTATGGTAGAAATGGAAAAAACATAAAAACTTCATTAAGCCCAAGCCATATCATTTACCTTTGTAGTTTTTGTCATCATATGGATGAGCTACCATCTACTATTGTTAAATTCAATGCTTCCTTCATTTTACATTTCTTTTCACTTATGAACTTTTTGTTGACAAAAATTTTGACAAAATTTTCTTGGCAAAGCATTTGCACACAGGAGCTCAGAACAACAAACACACTAGCTGCTGCTGCGGAGTATGTTGCCCAATGAATTTCTGCCTGTTTCGTAGCATGGGAGGTTGAGATCGTGGCACTTTTGCTGAGTGGAACTGGGGTTCATCAAACTCCTGCCAAGTATGGGCACTGCTCTTCCTCTTGTGGGCCAAAGCATCATGAACATCGGACACGGGGATGGTCGTACTGCTGCCCACACTGTGTGATCCACTGCTCTTGGATTTGTCTCCCTTTAACCCCTTCACCTCTAAGTTCTCTGCAACTTCGATAAACTTCTCCAGGTCCATGGCAGGGACTTCAACTTCTCCACAGTACATGAACTCCACTAAAAGCTTGAGCAATTGCATTTCCACACCATAAAAGTGAATGGTAGGCATTCCTGGTCCGTCCTTGTTGAGGATTCGTTCAAAATACCCACTCCCAGCACACAAGACCAGTTTATGGGCTTTCAGAAACTGCCCATTGCAGGACATGGTCACATCCACAAACATCTCCCTTTGACGGAGATTTTCAAAGCTCTGAAATGTTTCTCCATGATGAGAATTCCACTTCAAGTTGTATTTATTAGACATGACTTCTGTCTTCAAGTTTAGCCTACATGAACCTGTAAGAGGATGGCAGAAAACTTTAATTCAGGGACAGAATACCATGCTGAGAAATTAGCTTACACTGAAACTTTTCCTAAAACAAAGAATAGCTTTAATTTTTTCCTTAGTAATCAGGCAATGTTGGTGATGACAACTCACTAACTTACACACATTCATTCCAGCTGTTAGCCCTTATCTGGGCAACAGTAGTCCATTGGACTCCCCACTGAACATTTCATTGCATATGTTATGCCTTTGCTTTGAAATACCAGAGCATATGATGCAACTTCTAGGGTATGAGACACTTTCTTAATTCCTCCTGTCTGGTTCTTGTCGTAGCTATCTATGATAATTCTGCTATAGACAGCAGAAACATGGAAAAATAGAAAGGTAGAAGAACCATCCACTTGAGGCTCTCAGAGCAGAAAAGTAGATTTGACAACAAATATATATAGAAAAAAAAGTCCACTGCTAGTCAATGTTGGGCCTTTACCAATAAACGCTGTTGGGACCAGCACTAATCTTAGGCTTTGATTCCTCAACAGGTTAATTGTACTCCTGAGGCCTTAACGTGCCTCTAAATCTGCAAATGGATTCGTATCACACTTCACACGATGCGATGCTGTTTCTAAGGGGATTTCAAGGTGATCAAGTTATATCTTCCATGACAAGAATAACACTTGCCCTCTGGAGTCTATATTAAAGGTTAAACGAATTTACTTGCAAATCACGGTATTAATCTGGCGATATATATGCGCATGCTCCTCGATATATCCCAGGGCCCAAGGACAAACGTGACTATGAATGCGCCTATAGCTACCGCATCGGATCGCCGAGACCACTGATCTTCGAAGCGAAGTCTTACATAAAGGAATACCGAGATGCAAGCCCGACCGGAAACTTTTTCCGGAGTCACTTAGATCCATGTTGCTGCGATGGGACATCTACACTACCATAGCTCATGCCGTAGTTCCGTCTTCTCTAACCAGATGTCGTACCTGTTGCATACACAAGCACTCTCGAGGCGAATATTGATTGGATGGACACTCCCGGACCCGGAAGTGGACCGTTGCTGAATCAAAAAAGGCATTTTGGGAACACAGGCAAATCCTTTGACGCGATTTGGAACGTTTTTTCATTGAGTTCAGCTATTTACTCAAGTAAATTTATGCAAATTTATGAAGTTGATAGATTTTCCCGCTCAGTACGTGAACTCTCCACAGGACACATTTCCGGAAAAAAAAAGATTTGGTGACTTCCGCTCGATCCTCTAATGAGTTGCAGCGAATGTGAAAGCATCTTACATGTGAGCATATGCTAGTTTTCGCACCTAGGTATCTTTCCTCAAAGAGATCAAAGAAAAAAAAAAAACAGGAGGTCGCAGTCTTTATTTTCTTACATGGAAGGGAATGCGATATAACAATGCGGAGAAAAGAGTTGAGTTGTGGGAACGTTCCCCTAGAGTCAATACAATGTCATCGATCTTGAAGGTCAAAGTCCAACGTTGCGCGAATATTATAGCAATGTTATGGCACTATGATACTTTCTCAAATCGCGTTTTTAAATCATATTTATGGTAGCATCATGAAGCATGCATCGCCAAATAGGAGAGGAAAAAAATTATTTTCAAGAAACGACCAAGAACCTAACCATTGTTACCGCCTCAGTAACACTAGATATTGGCTCAATGCTGGACCAATATTGGGCACTATGACCAAAAGTGCCCAAGTAGCAAGGACTTTTTTTTTAAATGGAAATGTCGAAGTTCTCCTCTTGGCCACGAGATGGAGGTATGGGTCTCGCTTTTCGCACAGTATACCAAAGTGCACTTTCCTGAAACTGACTGAAAGCACTTCAACCCAGATAACACGTTGGGTAAAGGTGGGAAACGTTGGCGGAACGATGTTGGCCCAATGTGGGCATGTTGAAAAGAACTGTACAACACCTGGTGGAGAACTTCAACGCCTTGAAGTTCTTCGCCAGGCCACTAGATGGGGGTAAGGGTCTCGCTTTTAGCACGATAGGCAAATGTTCCCTTCTCTGTTTCCCTGGAGTCGTCCTTCGCAGGGTTGTTTAGTACCTCGCTGTATGTCTCGCCTAGCCTCATTATACTGTAGGAATCAATAAACGCGGACATTTCATCATTTGTCACCCACTTATTCAAGACAGATTCATGGAGCTCAGGCCATAAACAAGTTCATATTCCCGATGAGAACCCTTTTGAAAATCAGTAGCACATTATTCGAAAGGGACGTCTGGAATAAGAAGGGAACATCCTTGTGCTCAAACCCGCCATTTCATCATCTCGACGGCAGGAGGAAGTAAAGGACTGATATGGCGGATGCTTTAGAGAAATGTACGATGTGGTTCATCCTCGACAGGTACGGAATTCAGTACTGACGGGTAGATCTACGTCTATACTGTCGTATGTCTCCTGCCTATCCTGGGTATATATACACGTCCAATGGCAGGTTGTAATACATAGTACAGGTTCCGTACTACAGACGGGAATATCTCCACCGGATAATGAATTTAAGTATATGGTACGAAATGATGGCCAATATAGAGCAAAAACCAGTGGGTAATACGTTGCTATCCAACTTACTGCCTAACTGACAACTTACGTGGGGCCTACGTTGTACCCCATGAAAAATGTAATCTGGGAACGTACTACCAACACTAGTCCATCAGAACATTTCTTGTCCAAGATGGAAATAAAGGTACCAAACTTGTCAAAATCTGCCAGGGAACTCTTGTTCCAGATCTATCTAGGTCAGTCTGTCTTCCAGATATGTATTTTCCCGAGCAACGAGACCCAGAAAAGTCTCTGATGTTCAAGGCTAGTCTTCCCATCAGTAGTTTACTTGTTTTAGCTTGGTCTGCACATTTTTGAATGCTCAGCATATTCAGTACTAGGTACCCAAAACAGCACACCCCAAAAAAGCATGACAGTGCCTTAATCAATGGAGAAAAATAAGGACTCTTTCTGCAGCACATGTAGGCAGGTATTACAATATTGAAACACAGGGAAGAGTGGACAAGCTGATCTCTTTTCATTCCAAGCGAGGGGCTTCGACTCCACCGCACACTGCACATTCCTAAATTCAGCCTACCGCATACTCACTCCACTTTGACTTATGTACAATGTCATCAGCCCAGGGATCAGATACGGTAGTCCTTGCGAGATCCAAGCGTTGCACGGGCGGATTGGGCGATCCCCACCGGCACAGGCGATGTCAAAGTACGCTACCAGAATCCACAGTGAGAACTTGGTTAATCCACTGAAAATTTGGTCATCAGAATGATTTTACCAATACCACAAATTAGCTGATGCCACAATCAAGAGTCAAACCACAGACTTGAAAAGCGATCAGGTATTGCTCTGAAGCATGTGCCTTAAGAAAAAAAGCTTTTAAAATAAATTTGCAAGTCTTTGGGGGGAATGTCTAGGACACATGCACATCCTTTCACTCACACACTCACGACTAGAGTATTTCCCTTATCAACCTAGATTGCAGGCCTAATTTGCTTAAATTCAGATCTCTTGGATAAATCTTTACCAATGAAAAAGGAATAATAAATAAGGAGACGAGGGCGAGAATATCACACGGAATATCGCATCAAGATAACCATGGAAAATAAGCACTTGTCTCTCTATCTATGTTTTGGTTCACATGCGATGCGCAGACGGGACACGTATCCCGCCGGCAAAGTTCGGGCCTTGCTGCTGACTAGGGTCCTTCTCGAACTCGCTCCACGCATCGTTAAGTTCCACAAAGATGAGCTTAGCCAAGTCTTCGTTCTCAGTCCCCACTTGCTGGAATTGAAGAGTACACATCACATGGTATCAAAATTGGACAAAGACAAAGCATCGGGAGAGGTCGAGTCGACGTACCTTGTCGGGATGGACGGCGAGACAGGCTTTGCGGTAAAATTTCTTTATGTCATTGGCAGAGACCAGCTGATGCATCCCAACTTCTTCCCAACGGCAGCCATCCCAGATTATTGTGTGTAGTGAGCCCAAAAGTGCTCTGATGTTACGCTGCTTTCCATTAGTCCAGTCCAGGATCTATTTGAGGTGAAATGCATGTTATATAAACAAACCATGACATTGCTTCAATTTCTGTACCTGGAAGGAAACAAAATTCATACTTTGAGTTTGGTGGGATCCACTTCTTTGGTCTGGATTTCCCGCCTCATTGCATTGATTGTTGTTGGACCTTGATCCTTCTTTGTGGAAAACTCAAATCCCTGCGAGCCAAGGAGATCCCCAAACGTGTCAGCAGAAACTTTGGGCTTGGGCCCAAACGGCTTGGAATTCCCATCCCTCCCAAAGACCGAGTCAAAGTTTGTACGACTGTAGTCCGGTTGGGCTTGCTGTCTCAGTTGAGCATTCCGAGCTTCATTGCCCTGGACTGAAGACACAAATGCACAGTCCTTATGCATCAAAATAATATGAAACAATGATGAAGTGCCATAAGAATTTTGAGAAACATTGCATTTGTAAAAAGAAAATTCTGGATGCCATGTCTATTCCTTTATATTTTTTATCTCCCTAACTTCATGTTTGCATTGACATCTATATCTTAACTTCCTTCCCCTTACCATAACCCTCTTCTGGCTTTATGTCATGGTGGCAAATGCACAATTTTTCTCAATAGGAGCCTACTGTGTTCTGGCATTGCACAAAAATCAGTTGCAACCATGGTAACCAAGCATCTCCAGTCTCACCACATCCCATGAGCTTTTGGGGAAGGAGTTGTCAATGTTTGGACTGTGTGAGACAGGCTTGGGAGAAGGGGGATAAGTGACAAATGACCCACAAGTCATTATGTGTAAAACAAATAGTCCATCGCAGATCATATGCTGATTTATAAGCACCATAATGGACTTCATGGGGACACAGAATCCATTAACTCCCAACAGGCAACATTGAATCAAATAATGTTACCTCTGACTCCAGGGGGGCTTTGTGCAGAACCTGGAAATGGCTTTGTTTGATGCATGGGACTATTGGGCTTTGACCCTCCCAGCCCGGCCAAATTCCCTGGAAAAACAAGAAGCCAAACAAAATTATACCTCCTCCTGTAATAATGCACTCCAGACTATCATCATACAGGTAAAAATATATACCAAGATCTGCAAAAGGATCAGACTTAGCAGCAGCTTCAAGATTAGGAGTGGAAGAATTGCGAGGGAGAGAAGCTTTTCGGGCCCCATTCATGAAGGAATCCCAGCCACCCAAAAGGTCTCCTCCTGCACCACTGGAACCTTTTTCTGCACTGTTAACAGTAGCTGCTGATATGAAGTTTCCTGTGCTGGCCGAATGTGTCATATTCTGCACAAAAATGGCACATGCTATAGAGGCACCACAGACTCCATATATTCAAGGAAATGGCAATTTCCACTCACTGGATGGGGTACCCCTAAAGAAGCACCTCCAAATGGGTCAAAGAAATCAGAAGTTTTTGATGTTTGTTGCATGGGAGTAGGACCGCCAAAGAGATCAGTGAAGGTGTCAACACCCAGCTGTGTGGATTCACTTGGAGCAGTAAACTTAGTGGGTGGGGAAAGGCCTTTAAGAAGGGGAGAAGTTGGCCCTCCTGAATCTTCCAGATTCAGAAGTCCCACATCTGGTAATTCATCTTGCTGTCCAGTACTGGCACCAGTACTTCCACAAGCACCATTAGTCTCAGTACCTCCAAGATTAAGTAGGTCTGCTGTGCCATCATCAACAGCAGATGAGTCTTCCTCTTCTTCACTTCCTGAGAGAAGCTGCCCTGCTTCTTCTGAGGGAACCTGAAGCTGAAGAATTTTTTTTCATTTTACAGAGTAGAAAGAAAAAAGTACTTCTAAACAATATTTTGCAATCATTTTCAATACCAAGTAGCATGCAGACATCAAGATAACATACATATTGATCATGTTGAGCTTCCCAATTCAAGGATGCCATAAAATCTCTTGCTTTTTGGTTTTCATCAGCTGCAGATAGTGGAGATGGACCCCTAGCAGGAGATGGAGGAGGAGGGGGTGGTCTCTCAGGTTTCTTCACTTTGACAGATGCTATCCAATGAAGTCAAAATGTTACTTCTTTGCAGACACCAGAAGAAATGCCCCAAGGGCTATATACTCCTAGGCACTTACCAAACTTTTCCCTTGCCTCCTGAAAATCCTGTCTGGAGACAAATGCATGGATTGGGTCCCGAGGCTGGGCCATAGCCCAAGGAGGTGGTGAGGGGACCTGAATGGGATTCCCCACTCTTACTTCCAAGAGAGCCGAGAATTGACTGGGATATCGTTCTGGCTCTTGCACATCATCGATGTCATTTCTGATGTAGAGAAGTCATTCTATTGCAATGAAATAGTCTATATGGATCAAATTGAGGGACGAAAGATGGTTCTAACTTGGAGAAGATGAGATGCGTTTGAGATGGCTGAATGAAGCCAGTGTGAAACTGGACCTGAAAGATCTTGATCCCAGATACTTTCCCAGTACCTTGCATCTTGCTTCCAAAGGTACTCCTAGCATGGTACACCAGCAGAGAGACGTCACCATTGAGGCTCACATTCAAGGGGAATGTCATCTAAGAACCAACCCACAACCAATGCATTCCAAAATCAAGTGACATTTCATAACCATTTCATAATTAGGGCAAGTACTCACCCTGCCCTCACTGATATGGTAGAGCCGTAATCGCTCATAATCAGCAATCGTTGATAAGAGCAACTCATCACCGCTCCAGACTTCTACATAAGGGCGGCAGCCATCCCTATGGAGAAAGCAGAAAGATGGGCTTGAGTTTATCAAACATGATGCAAAGGAATCAACTTTTTTTTTTAATTACCTCATTTTTGTAAAAGCTGGAATGGGCTGAAGAATGAGAGACTGAAGAGTCACAGATCGAGTGTGAGGTAAAACTGGTGGGTGATGACTCATCTCTGATATGTAGCCTATGTACCTAATGGCCAACACAAGTAAGATTTCATTTTTAAAACTACAATTTCCACCTGATGCGAGAGTGAGAGTGAGAGAGAGAGAGAGAGAAACCTCATCTGAGAAGGTTGAAGCTCAGGAGGAGCCCGTCTGAGAGCAAACATCTGCACCGCATCTGCTGCTCTATCAAAGACTCCAGCAAAACAAAGGAAGGCGCAAGCCAGAGTTGCAGATGAGGATTTGCCATCCTATGTGAGAAATAAGTTGCAATAAAAATTTATCATAAAAGCCTTCCCCCATCAAAATTCCTAGAACTCACAATGCAATGGACAATGGCTATGTTTCGAGGATCCATTGCTAAGAAGTCATAAGTGCTCTGACACAGAGAGTAGAGGGTGACCAGTGAGGGTGCACGTTTGGCCGGCCAACCACAGTCAGTCACACGAGCGTTAAACTTGGCCGATGAATATGATCGGCCCGAAACATTATATATAGCATAGTGGCCACTGTGACGGGATTCCAGGAGGGATCGGACATCTTCAACATGGTTTCGATAGGCAGACTCCAACCCCTCTGCAGGAAATGGCATCACGGCCAGTCGAGACGTCAGATAGGTAAAGTCCAGGTCTGTCTTGGCAATTGATCTGTCATGTAAAATTATTTATATTGAACAAAAGAAACACTTTTGAAAACTTTGCATATTTGGACATGAAAAACTCACTGTTGTACAGTCTGCATGACTTTGGAAGAAGTGTCTTTGAGGTTTTTCAGGAAGGAGCCAGCTCCACCCCGAAGGGATGTGAGAAACCCAGGGACATTGGGTGGACTGGGGTAACTGTGAGGTGATGGAGCCTGAGCTTGTGGAGGAATGTGATTTGATGTAGCTGCATGTGGAAGTGGGGGTTGTGGTGCCGTTCCATTTGGATTCATCATCCCTTGCTCTAAAAACATTATTCAATGGAAGTCAGAATTCATTGGTTATCATTCCCATTGCAGGGAAACATCACAAAAGCATCACTATGCACAAATTAGAAACAGCACATTAAAATAAAATAAATGGGAATGCTGGCACAATAAAGCCAACTGGCAATCATCACCTTCACAGCTGGCCAATACACCTCTAGCATCCCATGAGAAAAACATCACATTCCATACCAGCACAGAGAAGAGACTCTGAATATTTGAGAAGATTCAAACAGCAAAACACTTGGTACAACATGCACGTCCACACATGCCTACAAGAGATGACACCAAGGAGAACTAGGGAGGGAGGGAGAGGGGCAGATCCAACTGCAAGTTCATCCTCAATAATTGAACCTACACCTCAGATGCAGTTCATAACAAGGAAGGGAGCAACAACAGTTTCAGCTTAAAGGAACAAAATGGAAAAGAGCTCACTTGGAAGGTGTTCTTGTTGGACTGGAGCTGGGGAAACTGCATGAGTTGGAGGACATGGAAGAGACAAATTTGGATTCTCCTTCAAGTTTATTCCCTTGACTTCAGCAATCTCTGCTATTCTATCCAAGCAGTCACTGATGGTTGGCCTTTGCCTAGGGTCCACTTGAAACATGCCTCCTACCCAATGAGAACAGAACCAAATTGGTCAATTAAAGGATTGATGCTGCAGCACAAGAGGAAAATGTTAGGTTTCATACGAATGAGATCATGGTAGACTTGGAAACGACCATCCTTGGCTGGAATGGTGTAATTGGCATTGATGATTCGGAGTTTGGCCGAGTCTTCATACGGATGTGACATGAAACAGAGCATATAGAGAATGCACCCCAGGGCCCATATATCCACAGCTACATTGATGGGATAGTTATTCCATGTGTCCAGCATCTCGGGAGCTCGATACATCGGGGTTGTGTGCTCGGTCATCTGAAAATCAAAGAGGAGCAGTTCACAGTAACTTGGCCAATAGGAATGGTGCAAAATCCAGAAATATAAAGTGTCTAGAATCAGACCATGGGCATTTGAAGAGCCCAACTACCCTGAATAAAACTCACTTACCACATCTAGTTACATCAATGTACAATTTCACCTACCTTTCCCTAATAGTTTTGACGAGAAAAATTTAAACATCTATCTATACTGGATACTATATCATTAACCTTTTTGCAAAACAAAAAAAAAACTATTTCACAATTGGAATATTGGACCCAACCCTAATTCAAATTTTGCTAGCATCCACTCCAGGATTTCTGAGCTTTTTTGGAACATACAATAACAATATATGTCCACACACACCATCACCCTTCTATTTCTCTATCCAAATGCCCAAATGGGGTACATAATAGTGCAGTAAGAAAGTATGCAAATAAATAATAAAAAAGGGGGTTGAGAACATGATATGACATCTTCACCTCATCTTCCACAAGGGCTCTCTTGTTGGCAGGCCAAGACAAATCTGGAAAATGGCATGTGGTGGTTGCACTCCCAAAGTCACAAAGTTTGATTGCTCCATCATTCCCCAGCAACAAATTCTCTACCTGTAAGTGCACACATAATAAGACTAATGAAAAACCAAGCAGGAACCAAATCACCAGGAAATGCTGAAAATAGATTGCCTTCAGGTCTCGATGGATTATAGGTGGGTCCTGGCGATGCATCAGCTGCACAGCCCTGCATGTCTGATGGAAAATTTGTGTCACAGTCTCCAAGGGTAGAGGGTCAGAACGACTTCGAAGCACATCAATCAATCCTCCACAGCATAATTCTGTCACAAGGAGGAATTCTGCTCGGCCAGTGTCAGAACGAGATCCAATGCAGTCCACAAGCCTCAATATATTGGGATGCCCGCTCAGTTGACGCTATTAGTTTAAGTGGTTAAGGAGTGGTTAAGTCATCCTAGAAGGAAATTTTTTAATTAAAAAAATACTAGTATTATGCTAAGTAGGCCAAACACAATACACATCCTCTTTAAAAAAAGGAAGGAGTAATTAAAATCCAATGAAAAAGATACAAGAAATGCAATCTCCTGCATGACCTTCTTCCTTGTCTTTTCATCAGCTGCCAGCAACCTCTGTAAAACAATTGCCAAAACATAGGTATGTGATACATCATCCCTGGGATAGGAGAATAAGAAATTAGGCCAAACTTAAAACCTTGTCCAAATATACCAGATATTGATTCAATTAGCTAAGACCATGAATTCTCACCTTGACAGCAAATTCTTCTCCTGTCGAAACATCTTGAGCAGCATACACAAAAGCAAAGCCACCTAAAAAGGAAACATCCTTTCAATAGTAATAGCAAAGATTTTCCCTAAACATTAAGGTCTGAATGACAAATATGAAAACTGCAAGCCTTGGAAACAATCACGTCTCCTACATGATGTAACACAATATGTCAATTAAAACATTGGGTCTCACACGAACAAAACTATAAAAATTTGAGCTGACATACCTTCAGCAATAACTCGAGTGATCCTTAACTTCAACTTCCCAATTTCCAGAACTTGTCCAACAAAGTCATTGGTAGGTTGGGTGGTTGGAGGTGCTGAAAAGTAGTTCCAGGCTGACTTCAGGCTCATCCCTCTGAGAAAGGAAAATAAAGCAACTTCTTTGAAAGATTGCTATTAGGTTTAGTCCAAATGTTCCTTTAAAAACTTATCAAGCTTACAACAGCTACTAATATTAGGATTCATTCAAGCCTATAAGTTTTCAGTGCTACATCAATTATAGAGGTTTATTTGGGTGAACTCAACACCTTTTCACTTGAATCCAACATGTATGCATGAGAAATACCAAATCCTAGTTGAGAGTCAGAGCCATCTGAGTGCTGGGCATATGCTCAAGTTAAACTTAAACCTAAACAAAAAACAATACTCACTGCGCTAAGAGATATATCCAATTCAGGACAACTCACATGAAAACAGTAGACTTAAGGTAGCAGGCCTACTTTAAGACAATTTTTTCCAACTCTATTCCTTCCCAGAAACCAAAGTGACTATATTAAAGTTGATGGGGTATATATTGCATTCATTGAGATAATTTGCATAATTTATGCTAATGAGGTCCAATATGGCTGCCAGAGCACAAACAAATGAATGAGAAAAAAATTTGTGACCTAATTACATACTCAATGGTACCAAAAAGTGCTAATGGATTGGATAAATGAAAAAAATCTACCATCATTCCTTGGAGGAATATTCAAGGTAGCTCTCAGTCAAAAATGATGGGTGTGGGTGTATTACACAAAACGTTATGCTGTTCAGAGCAGCTAAAACTGACAGCTAAAAAAAGGTGTAACAATAAAATTGCAACCAACGTGGTTGCCAGTGACAACAGGTTAGGGATGCTGATAACAAATTAAGCTAATAAAGAATTATTTTTATATTTTCAGCTTTTAATGGCATGAATCTGCACGAGTTTAAGTACGATTATGTTCAATTTTTCAGTAAAACTTCTTTTTTCCAAAAATGACTATTTGAAAGCAGGTCTGCTACCTCAAAGTTATTATGTCAGTATTTTGTCACAGGCAATCATCTTCACAATCAACATGAAGTATATTTCGACACATTTATATACAAAGAATGCGGGAAATCCAGGTATATATTGGGCTAGGAACACTGGGACACATAGGTTGAGAGCTATCATGCAGCAGAGCTATGGGTATGTGCACACTGCAAAGCCTCAGCAGGACTAAGGGAACATAGTAGTGAGTAGGTTTTGCTGCTAGACTGTATCAACTATAAGCAATCCAATGCCAAAAGGGGTCTCGTTCACCAAAGGTACATCGATAGTTTAAAAAAAAAATGTTTGAAACTGTCACATGCATGTGCATGAGAATGCCGACAGGAGAGTAACATGTGAGAAGTAGGGAGTGCATAGAGAGGATAATGGGCATGTAACATAGTCTGCAAGTAATCTGCAATGCCCAGCACACATTCGCATAATGTGCACTGATATTGCACATTCTAACTCATAATTTTATTTTCCATGAGGGATTTTGGGGTACTCGCTTGCTGCATTATGGTGAATCCAGAATAATTTGGTCTTAAAAGAGAGATAAGTGGAATGAGACTTTGTTATCACTGTTTGTTCCATTTTTGGCCTGGTTTATAAGAAATCCAAGGAGAAAAACAACTTTTAAGACTAAGTCACATAGGCCTAGAGTCTAATAATAAAGACTTTAGACTAATGTTACATTTTACAATAGGATAGACATCAACCAGAACTCACCTTTTTCAGTGAAAGCCGTGATCTCAATGTTCCAGTCATAAATAGATAACGTCACATCCTCAGGTCCACATTAGGCCAATCGTCGAACCTCAGCTGAGCGTCCAATCGTGACACTGCCAACCCAATGGCATACTCAAAACCCTAAACGCACAAAACGACCCCACACCAGTCAACAACATGCACCCCCTTCGACAACAGCAAAAACCCAAGCGGGCACCCTGGTTCACTCGAGCATCCACACGTCGTGCAACCAAGGACGAGTGGCACTACACCGTAAGGTTTCACGTCACTTCTCATGCACAAACCACCTGCGCAGACATATTGCACCTCCTCGAGCATCCTAGACAATAGAGGTTACGCACTGGGACGAGATTAAGAAGAAAAATTGTGTAATATATATTTCAAATAAATATGTAATAAACAACTGTATACCATGTGTAAATATAACACATATACATATATACATATATATATAACACATGAACATTTTATGCATATATAATATGTATATTTATATACGGTATATGTCGTATATATACAGTATATAATACAGTATATACATGTAAATAAAGAGTTTGCCCGATGACGCACATACAACTATCTCTCGCTTCATTGTTTGGATATTTTCGATTCGATCTCTAGCGGACATCGAATCCGACAGTCATCGATAAAGATGAGGCGATAAGTAGGGCGAGGCGAGAGAAATGCCAGGCGACCGAAGGCGAGAGAAAGCGGGTCGGTCCGGGAACAGACGGATCGAGGCTGGGAAGGATACGGGCGGAATCACGTGGGGACGCGCCCACCAGAAGCGGGGCGGGGCGGGGCGGGGAGAAAGTCCCCGAATGAATGAAATTGAATAATGAAATAAAGCCACAGATTCTATCGTACTTCCTTGCGGTCGTATCGATCTATCGATCTGGAACGGGAAGCAGAACGAGATTGAAGACGGAGCCCAAAAAGAAATAATAATCCATTTATGCGATCGGAGCAGGGAAGAGATGATGAATATGCAAAAAGATCGAGATTTATGCAAGAAGGGAATACTGAGCGCAGGGGTTTATAGAGAAAATTCGATTTCAGGGGGTTGGAGAGATGGAAGGATGCGTATGAGGAATGTGAAAAAAAATAAGTTTGGGTAAAAAGATGTCAGGGTAAAGTGAACCGAATAAGTAATGAGTTTTCAACCGGGAAGAGCGGGGAAGCCATTCCAGCAAAGATGTTTTCATGTTTAATAATTTTCCCCCCGTTTTTGTTCACACTTCAAAACTTTTTTATATTTAATTTGTCGAGTAATATCAGACTGTGAACTAACTCTCGAGGCTGGTTCAAGGTCAAAGGTCAAAGGTAGGAGAGCGAGGAGGCACAGGGAAGACGGGAAGTGCAGGGAAAATCTGGATTTTCCTTTTTAAAAATAAGCAAGCTGAACAAAGTCACGGAAGGAGCAAATACTCATCACCTCGCGCGGCCACAAGGAGCCGCCCGGTCCCGGCGTCCCTTCCCGTCGGGAGCAGGAGGAGGTCTGGCGAGAAGACGGGGGAAGTGCGACGCGCGGCACTGCCAGCAGGGTTGTCGGTAGGGGGTTACCAGCCGAGTTCGCGTTCGGCAACCCTGTCGTCCGCCGTCGGGGCGTCCCTCGCTCGATGATCGCTCGTTAGTCGTCCGAGCACTCCCGTGGGGATGGGAGGGGCGTCGAGTGCTGGTCCGAGTGATCGAGGCGAATGCTTCGGGATCCGATTGGGTGACGGGTGGGGATTCGTCGGAGGGGGAATTGAGGGGTGAGCGAGCCTGATGGCTCTGATGAAGTGCACGGCTGATACTTTCGGCTGATGTCTGGCAGGAAGTAAGCGGTGGCTCGGCTTGGGAAACTCAGCAGAGAAGGGGATCGATCCACCTTCGAAGAACGCGCGAGATTCCGTCCGACCTGGACGGCATCTGAAGCATCAAAATTGAAACTTCCAGCGGGACCAGAAAATGTTGAAAACGCGTTGGATTCCCACGATGCACGAATTCAGCCGAAAAGGGCTGTGCGATCGGAGAGATGACATGGAAACCGGGAAAGCTGGAAGGGGAAGATAGCACGGAGAAGCACGGCAGCAGGAAAATGGTCAAACTTTTCTGCATTCTGCAGAGTAGAAGCCACTCGATGTCATCTCATCCATAACAATCGAGGAATAAATTACTGGAGAATATTAATATTGATTTATTTCATTTGATTTATTTCTCCACGATGGAAAATTTCTTTCATCTGACAGAGAAGCCGACACGATCCTTGTCAATCACCACAGCGATCAGACCCAATTTCTTTTTAGATATCGTCGGACGACCGAGCGCGAGACAGACGCAGACGCAGACGGGCCAGCAGGACAGACTCCAAGTGATCTCATTTCATGGAGGAAAAAAAAAAAAGAGTTCCTCAAAAGCCATTCTACAACCTCCGCATGAACGCCGTCGCAGCCTCCCGAACTCTGCTTCTTCCTCGCTCGCTTTCTCCCTCTTTGAACCTCCTTCCATCCGCCTCCTACCTTCTGTCATCCACATCCTACCTCTAGCCATCTATCTAAACTTCCTTCATCCGCCTCCGCCTCCTCCTCCCGCCATCCGCCTCCTACCTTCTGTCATCCACATCCTACCTCCACCCACGCTCCACGCCATCGATCCCCTTGATGAGGTACCTTCTCGTTTACCTCCGCTCGAGCGAATTTCGTCTGCTTTCCTCCTCGTGTTTTCGCTGTCCTACTTTCTTCATCGTCTCGCCATTCCGCCTCTGCGTTCTCTCTAATCACGTTGAATCCCATTTCGTTGCAGGCTCCCGAAATTAAGCGCAGCACTCTAAACGGCTGCCTGCCGCTCTTATGCCAGAATAATCTTGCATGAAAAAGAGATTTAAGGGCAGTGGCGGATCCAAGGGGGAGGGGGGGAGGGGGGAACCGCCCCCCCTACGAAAAATTTCTGTATCCGCCACTGTTTAAGGGTCGATCCAACGCATCCCGACTGTGGGTCTAATTCCAGAATTTCTTATCATTTGAAAGGGATTTTTGGAAATGCATAATCGATTTTTAATATTCGGGGGACTCCAGCCTCTCAGAACGAAATCGACGACGCAGCAACATCGTCTCTCTCGAGACCGCGTGATAGACTCGACGGCCCCCCCGCCCCCCTGCCCCCTTGCCCCCCTTGCCCCCTGGCAAGGCAACGAGGGATTTCGTGCCAGGGTGCCCGAGCGGTCTTTCCGCTCTTGCGTCGCTTCGTCTTTTCCGGCCGGTTCGTCACGAGACGAGGCGGATCGATGCCTCGAGGATTCCTTTGGGCTCGATGGATGTTTACCGTCGAAAATGGAATGAAATTGACTCATGTGAAAGGAGGGAGAGAGGCATGAGAAGGGCAAGAGGGAGGCACGAGGGAGGCACGAGGGAGGTTACCTCCCTCCAAGTTTTCGCTCAGGAGTCATCGGCGGCACAATCTCATATATGAAGTGGATGCATGCATTATTCACACGGGTGACTTCATTTTCCCTTATTACGTTCTCGAACCGATCATCCGTCGCGATGAGGGATATGGAGATGAGTCGGATCGAATCCTAATCCGGATTCCCGGAAGCGTTTTCGGATCGGACTCATTCTGCACTTTTTTTGTTTATAATTTTTTTTTTTCCTCTCTGGTTTGCCCGCAATCGTTGGGGGGTGGGGGGGGTTGCCACCTTTCCATTTAAAAAGATATATTTTGAAATGTAGACAAACATTTTTGACCCAGAAAAATATTTGAAGCGTACTTGCATGCGCACAGCAAAGTAGAAACGAACGAGAGGAACAAATGCGAAACGAAAATATTCGTGTCCTTCGGGTGGCGTCGCAGATGTCCGGGTTCGATTCTCGAAATGGGCGCAAGATGGCGTTTGCGTTCCCCCGAACGGTCCAACTCGAGATGGGAAAAAAAAAGGTATAATTTATCACGTTTTAATGGCGATCAATGATTCCGGAAATTTTGAAACGAGCGGCCAACTTTCAATATACGTTTAAAAATATATGTATAAAACTGTAATTGTAATTAGTGAAATTAAATCCGCGACGACTGGAGAAACGCAGTCTGTGAGACAAGCGCGACCTGTTGCGTCGTGGAGACCTTGCCGACCTGTCGCCGCCTCGTCCGCGACGGCTCGCCGGCCGTCGGGACCGCGACGACGGATGGGGGCGTCACTGAGGCTTGCTTCGAGGCTCGGCGAACGCCCCAAAAGGGGCATAGGCACACGGGGTCCTAGAGTACGTTTCTGCTTTGCTGGAAATGCCCACAGCCGCCTTGAGCCAAGGCAACGATCGATGCTGTAAGTGGGGCCTAGTGCTTTTGACTTACAGAAAATAGCGGTTTTAAGCTGCTCTTGAGGTTTATTCATTCAAAAAATCGTTACAAGTTTATATTATGAACAAAACAGTGTCTATATTGCAGACTAGTTTGCAGCATGAACATTGCATCTGAAATATATACAGTCCATATTAATTATGAGCCTAATTACCCCGAACCATATGACTTACTGCTGACACCAGAAACCTAAAGGAAACACTGAAATCAGCTACTTAAAAAAAATTAAAAACCGAAAACTGGAAACCCGTGAACCAGTGAGCAACAAAGCACGAGGAACAAAAAGTTTCGCCCTCGGAGCCACGACCGCACGCGACGAAGGCCGAGGAGGCAGTGGCGTCCTTCCTTGCACGCCCTCGTCTGGAGAACCGAAGGGAACCGATCGGGCAGCGATAACGCTCGCTGATTGGTTCCTCATGAGTGACGTCATAGGGCGGGGTCTGTTCGAGAAAGTGATTGGTTTGCAGTCGCAGTCCATCAGGTAGTTGTATCAGGCTTTCGTCGCAGAGAGCGGAAGCGAGGCTTCACAGTATCATATTGCATTAATCAGCTAAGTTCTAGGCTCGTTTGCGGAATTTTCATCACCGGTATTTTCGCTTTTAAAATAATGAACGAAAACAATAATAGGCGTCGTAGACCTACCTATATACGAATTATTCTCAGGTCTCCGTCGGCGGTAGGTGATGAATCAATCGGGAGAGTTGAAGAACAACGCGAGCGTTGCTCACGTCGATGGTCGTGAACGCAGGTGAGAAGCCACACCACAGTTCGACGCACCTTTCCCAGCGCAGGCTCTCGTCTGTCCGATCGTCAGCATCCCGGGATGCAAAATGCATTCAGCGCAACTCGCGAAGGATTATGGCACTGTGGAGTCTGCGAGTCACGTGACTCGCTCGGGATCACGTGACTTGCTCGGGATCACGTGACTCCGATTCCGCGCGGAGGCCCTTCAGCGCCAGTTGCCAAAGGAACGCCCAACGACGTGCTATTCCGAATATGGCGGAAGTGATCGGGTCCGAGTTCCGAACCTGGGGGAATGGGGCCTGGGTTCCCCTTGATTCAGCGAAGCCAGCGATGACAGAAAAAAATGCCCTTGTGAAGATGTTTAGTGAAAGTGTCACGTGTTAAGGGCAAGGATGACTTCCTATTAAAAAAAAATTATGGACTCTATTTACTCTTTTTCTTTTTAAAAATCCCCCGGAAAAGTTTACAGATTTCTAAGTTTAATAAATTATTTTCCTTACTTCAGCATAAAAATGTTAGAGACATCAACTAGTACACTCATCTTTAATTACTTAAAATTTCAATTACTTAGTTTATATTTAAAATCTTATTTCTATTTCACTTAAATTTTGCTTTTCCATTCATTTCCTGCATTGTTTCAGGGTCGCTCATACATTCAGTTTGTAGGCTCAACAGCAACAATGTCGAGTAAAGTTGATTGATTAATAGAGAGAGCTTCGAAACAAGATCCCCGTCATGAGAAGGGTCAAAATGGGGTTCAATACATGTGGAAACAGTTATCCAAACTCTCAGGTTTGGCGCTGACCTTTTCCGTATTTATTGTATTCCCAACTATCATTCCTTCAACCCTTATTCAATCAGGGGGGAAGAAATGGGGAATTGAATCCTATATCCAGAAATATAGCTCTGTTTTGCTTAACTATTACAGAGTTCAGCTACTAGAGGAGGAGTTAAAGTTTTGTGGCAACATGTTCAGAGGACAAATACCCAACAGGCAATCCATCAGCAACTATGGGAATAGTGGACATTACTGCACCATTGCATCAACATTCTCAGGCAATTGGAGCAGGCACCTGGAGTGGTAGATGCTGTTGCCAGCATCTACTGTCTTGCCAAAAAAACACTGTAGGCAGCATCAAGCTTTGTCTCATGGTTTCATTTGTAACAGGCACTAGACATTGATGATGCAGCAAAAATTGGCACTGGAGGTGGACAGACAGAAACAATAACGGATGAATTCTGCTCATCTCTTCTTGTTAAAACCAAACAAAGTTCCACATTGTCCTCGTCGACAGGCTTCCGTTCCGTTCCTGTCGATATCCGACGAATTTCTTTCTTGTTCCTGTACAAAACTAATCTATAAAGTGCAATACAAACTGGCAGTTTGGTGGCTCCATCACGCGACTAGGGAAATGGGCATCCGAGAGAGATTCGTCGAGGGTGAGAAAGAGATAAAGAGATTCGGGAAGGCTTCCCGCACGAGACGACTTAAGGATTAGCACCACTCATCACAATATCTGAGGATACGACGTTCTCACGGTTGGCACTTGCGGTAGAACTCACTCTGATCCGTGATGACCTTCAAGTAACCGTTCATACGGCGGTTCAGTTCTTCGAGGTCTCCCTCCATTATGCCAAGTTCCAACTCTGTTTTCTGATACTTGTCTTGCATCACTGTGGGAAACATCAATGTTTAGACACACAGATCCATCAGAAAGCAATGGAGTAAAACTGGCATCTGATATGTGAGAATTATGATTAACCCATACTTCATTTGACTGGCTGTGGTCAATTCAAATACAAAAGTCATTGACCCTTATGTTGGACATGAAGGAAAACTTTGTTGAAAAAACGTCATGCTTTCCTATTCCATAATTGGAGCTTTACCCAATGATAGACAGCAAAATATGATATTACATTGCAAATAATTTCTGCATGTTGCTTAGATAAGCTGACTAGACTGCTTTAAAAGCTGGAACAATTCTGTTTATAGAAAAGCTTGTCAGGTGAAGATGCTGCAGAATACCATATCCAAAATTATTTTGCATATCCAATAAGTGATGGATATGCAAAATGTGTAAAGAGCAAAAGGGCATGAAAAAAAGGGATTACTAGCATTTTCCCTGTGCATTTATATTCATTTTCGAGGGGTAAATCTGGTGTAAGAGGACATGACATAAATCTACTTCAACTGTGTCATCAATACCATACCAGGATCCCTCTTTCTCTCCCTCTCACGTCCAGAATATCAACCAATATGCTAAAGCCATTACACTTACAAGATTCTGTCATTTTCACCTTATTCAACTTCTTGAACTCCTTTGACCAACATATATGGAAATCAGAACTCACCATCAAGCTGGTCAACCGTATCCATGACATTTGCAAAGACGAGTCTCGCTCGTTCCTGGAGCCTCTCGGCCCGTTCGCGGATCTCGTCGGTGTCGGTAAGCTTCTTCTCCAGTTCCATCTCTGCCTTTTGATAGGTATCCTTCAGCCTGACCAGATCCCGCTCGGCTTCCTTGGCGAGACGATGTGCTTCCTGGGCGGCGTTCGTCGCCTCCCCGATCTCCCTCTCGTTCACCACAAACTTCTCGCCGATCAAGCGAAGCTGCATTTCCATATTGGTAACATCAGAGTGGCTCTCATTGGCCAGACGCTGGGCTGTGGCTGTTTCGCTGGAAATCTAGATTAAAGCAACATATATATATATTTCATCATATCTGACTTGTATTTTAACTCAAGTACAGGATAAATCAAACCTGGGTGAGATAATTCTGAGCAGATTGGACATCACCAGATGCTTGATTGATTGCAGTTCTTGCCTGTCCCTGGGCTAGTTCGGCCTCCTGCAATGCCTTCAAGACTTCCTGCGCAATCGTCAAGACCTCGACAGCTTGGGCCTTGGCTCTATCTGCACGTGCCTTGAGATCCTTTGCCAGAGCAAGATCACTGGCGGTTGCTTGGAGGATGGCATCAATGTTTGTCAGTGATGCCACTGTCTCATTGATCTTCATGGCCAGTTCTTTGATTTGCTCAGGGCGTAAGCTAATTGACATTGACAGCACCTGCAAGGCAGTGAGGAAGGAAAGAAAGAACTGTCTCACTTCCAGGAGATATTTTTTGCACAGGAATAAAGGAAACAATGTAGCAGACCTCATCGGCAAGAGTGCGAATCTCAGCCGGGCTAGCACCAGGAGTCGCGAGGAATGCCTCTATCTCCCGAATGAGCTCCTGCATGTCATTCTTGGTTCGATTGGACTCTCGGAATGCAGCCGAGGCAAGGTTGAAGGCATTTTGCGAGAGGGCTTGTGCTTGGTCTGCACTCACCTTCGCCTGGGACACCTATCGACAAGACAATTCCTCCATGAATTGTACGGATTACATTTTGTCTTGTCGTGAAAATACTTGGTATCAATAACATACCACTCGAAGTTGACTCTCAGCTTCAGTCTGCTTCTTCTTGAGGAGATCTTCAGCATCCCGAGCAAGGCTGAGGGCTGTGGCTGCCTTGTTCACGGAACCCTCCTTACAGGACAGCCCACCACATTTTCCACAGCCTGCTCCTCCGCATAGATCATCACAAGGATCCCCATATTTACCACACACCTATATATATGCAAGTGCTCCCCATGGACAAAAGTTATAGCAATGAAATGCAGCAAAAATAAAATATGGAGGTACCTGGCTGTTGAGGGTTGGAATCTGATCATCGATCTCCTCCAGCCGACGATTGATGGCATCTAAGGCTTGTTGATTCTGTTGCTGACTCACATTGAACTGAGTTCCTGCTGCACTCAGCTTATACTTGGTAGCTTGTCTGCGATCCTGTGAGTTGCGAATGAGCTGCTTCGTGTCCTCCACCTTCTTCTGAGATGCTCGACTTCGCGCCTGAGCATCCCTAGTAATGTTCAGTGCTCCTTCCACATTGGCTTCTTGAAGTAAGGTCGCTTCATTTTCCAATTTCTGAGCTTGTTTTTGCAGATCGGTTGCCTTGCTCCTGAGATTTGACAGTTCTAGGGTGGCCTTATATATGCGCTGTGTTGTATCATCAACTTCCAGCTCCACCTCATCCAGCTCTACCTTGGCTTCTGTTAGATTCTTTCTAAGGTCATCAATGAGAACTTTGAGTTTCTCCAGGTCAGCATTGGAGATGGTGGCATTTGCCAGAATCTCAGCAACTTCATCTAAAGTATCTTCCATGGCTTCAAATTCCTTGGTGTAAGCACCAGTTGCTCCTGCTTGCTTAATCTCACTTGCAGCCTGCACAACTGCTTCTGTCCTATCTGTAAATAGATTGAAATCCCAGCGTTTTCATGTGATTACAGCAAATGACAAGAAAGTTTAACACTAAAATCTGGAAATATGCAAACTGAAAAATAAAATAAAATAATATAAATCTTCAGAATCATGACATTACTTGTGAGCTCCATTAGGATGCGGTCCCAGTTGTCGAAGCATTCACCACACGGTCGGCAATTGAAAGCAGATCCGATGAAACCCCGAGCACAGCGATCACACTTATCTCCTCCAATGCCATCAACACACTCACATTTCCCAGTCCTGCGATCGCACTGCATCGTGGCTGAACCACGAGGATCACAGTTGCAAGCTGGAAAAGGTAAACAAACTTTAGTTTTGACTACTCAAAGTCTAAATTTTTCCAATCGACATGGGCAGGTCACTCACGGAAGCACTTCTGCTGCCGAGGATCTCCCCAGTAGTTGGCAAGACATTGATCACATCGACGCCCACCAAAGCCTTCTTTGCATCGGCACTGTCCATCATACTCATTGCACTGCTCTTCCCTCGAACCGTAAGGATCGCAATTGCATGGCTCACAGCCTTGACCTGAGGCAATCTTCCAGTGATTAGCAGCACAGCGGTCACACTCCTGCCCAATCACATTGGGGAAGCACGGGCATTGACCGGATCGACGATCGCACGGCCCACGGGATGTGTCCGTCCCCAAGATGTTACAAACACATTCTGGAAACAAAATTGCATGTAGTATAACTCTAATGACTGCACTGTACCATCACCTACTTAGTGTAAGGGATAGTATATTGATACCTGCACACTGTTGATGTATAGCATCTCCATAGTAGCCAGCTTTGCACATCTCACAATTGAATCCTTCTGTGCTGAACAGGCACTGCAGGCATTCTCCTGTCCGTGCATCACAGTTCCTAGGTCGAGAGAGGTCAATGTTGTTGTTACACTGACACGATTGACAACTGCCTCCGGGGACGTCCGGGTTGCCGAAGTAGTTGTCCGCGCACACGTCGCATCGGGGTCCTGTAAAATTCCAAACAAGATGCTATCAAAAATCTATCATGACTCTAAGGAAGCCCATGGAATATGTTCAATACCCACCGCCATATCCAACAGCACATTCACAGATGACATCATTAGAACGTGGATCCAAGTAACATTTATCAGCAAATGAGTGTCCAGAGTCCTTGGTTTCGGGACAAGGACAAGGACGGCATGGAATGTCCACGCCGAATCGAGGATCTCCGTACCATCCCTCAATACACCTGCAGGCAAGGCAAACAAAACCAATTATTCCTCATACATATATTTTCAAGTGATGCTTGCTCATGTTTTTTTGGATGACACTCCACACCTGTCACAGTTAGGTCCAACGGTGTAATCCTTGCAGTTAATGCAATAACCGGTGTTGGAATCGCAGGTGGCTGCATGCCCATGGCATTCACAACGTTGACAGTTGGGGAAATTCCAGAATCCCGTTTGGCACTGATCACACTGGCGGCCGTAGGTATTGATCCGACATTGGCATTGACCGGTTTTTGGGTCACAGAAGTTGTCCAGGGAACCAATCGCATTGCACTCACATGCTATTGAATATTAAGCCAAAGAAGTGTTAATTATAATACACATTCACTGTATCATGAATAGTTGACCAGTCTCATGACTTCTTGATCTCATTGATGCAAAAAGGGCTTAAAACTGCTGAGAAAATTCCAGGTAAACTCTCAATAGCAATCACCTTGTAACCACTGTCTGTGAGAAACATTATTTGGTATTAAAAAAAAAGAAGAAAAAAAAAGTTAAAACAGATGAAAGATAATGTTCAGACCTGGCATCTCTACAAAAGTCTCCCTACAGATCTGAAAAACATGGGCAACAAAAAATGACCAGCACAGGCATAGTCATGCAGTCAGCATTCTGTTTGATGGACCCCACTTTGCTCTTATTGCAATACCATTCTACTTCCACCTACTATGCCAATGTCAGCTTGAATGTGAGGCAAATGCATTGGGGTAAGGGAAAAACAAATGGTCAAAGGGGATCAAGAGTTTTTGGCAGATTCAAGAGACCAAGAGTCGAAGGGACGATGCCACTCACGAGAGCATCCTTCCGGACCAAAGCCGTACGTCCCGGGAGCACAACGATCACAGCGTCGTCCAGCAACATTTGGCTTGCATTGACATTGTCCACCGAGATCATTGCAAAGTGCACTCAAGGAGCCCGTTGGGTCACATGAACACTCTGAAACGTGAAAAAACTCAGCTTGTACAACCAGATGGAGGAATCCATTACATCAATATGGACTTTTTGTGTCACCTTCGCCTTGGGCCAGGGTGTAGAAGCCAACACTGTAGAGATACTTCTTGCAGATATCAGGGACAGGAGGTTTCGTGACGGTGTAATAAGCCTGACCGCATCGATAGCGTTCAAACTCCTGTCGTCGGTACTCGTTGTCCGAAGTGCCTTGGAAGAACGGGAGGCTCTCGATCTTAGGCACCAGTGCTATCTGAAACCATGACAGACATTTACATCAAACTCTGGGGTATTCAGAAGTGTAAAGCAAAGGATATTCTCATCTCTTTTCTGCTCACTGAATCGATGAGGATGGCAGCAGAGGGCATGGGCTGTTGCCGGTCGTACTGCTTGAAGTCGATGCGGATGGTGTAAGGCTTCCCCGCCTCGAGGCACAAGGGGGAACGTGCAATCTTGAATCGCTCGTCTATTCGAGGAAGCGAGATCGTGTATCCAATTTCTGGTAAGCTATGAGATATTATGAGCAAGGGAATATTAAAAAAAAAAAATCCAGCAAACCATCGGTGAGGGCGAGTCTCTTGAGGTCGTCGTCTGCCGTGATCCGACCGCACGAACCGTTGGGATCCACAGGACCCGGCCGAATGACCTTGATCTGGACATCATCCCAATCCCCTGCCATCTAAATGGTGGGCAGGTGAAAAAGGTTTGAGAATGCCTGAGAATGACCTAAGTACTCATGAGAACATTGTGGGACCTTCTACGAACCTGAGGTTCGTATCGAAGGACGAGGTCGTAGTCCAGACTGTTCTGAATGTCGTTAATGTCGAACTCCAGGTGGGATCCTTCGTAGACCCTCATGAATCCGGTGCCCGTCCAGGTGGTCTCTCGCCCATCATGGTATGGCTCACGGATCACCACTTGGCAATCCTGCATGTTTGTATGAGGTGTCACGATGCATGCAATACATAAGGGAAAAGAGACTGTGCCAAAGAATTTACTTGCAATTTCATGGTTTTGCATGCAAGAGAACAACTTAACATGTCTTTCCAAGATCTGCATGGCACTTGACAAGCAATTATTTTTAGAACTCATACCTCAAACAGACTATAAAAAAAGAGTATTCTTTTTATGGATAATCTTCTAGGATAATAAATTTTAAAAAACTTCTAGAAATATTAAGCAGTTCTTTTGCCATGAAAGTTAAGAGACCTTAAATTGCAATATAGCCCACTATTTTTTTATTTTCACTTCCTGGCTCTCGCCTCTAGTCTTCCAGGTATGAAAAAAAAAACAAACCATGGGGTCATATATGGATTGGTTGAAGAGGACCAATTGATTGCCTACTATCTGTCTGACTCCTGAGGAATAGAGAGGAATCCTGAACTGCAGTAGGTCCTTTCTAGCAAGTGGGCTTGTTTTCTGGCCCCAATGATCCGAGACTCAATGGACCATGTTACCTCCAGAATCAAGAGCAAGTGCAAAAGTAAAAGATGGTGGATATGGTCAAATTTAGAGGCCATAAAATTGTCATCGAGAATCTCCAAATATGTTCAGAACTTTCATTTCTTACTCTGAATGTGGGATCTATTTTATAAAGTAGGCAAAAAAGAAAAAGTAGCGTATCTAACATCCTGTGCACAGAATCTCCTGCTTTCCCTTTGATAAAAGTCTCAGATGAAAAATGAACACCTCATTCACCAAAATGACAATTGTGATGAGTGGGCAATCCTCATGCTTTGACTTGCACAAAATCACCAAAGGGGAATGTTAGGTGCATGCAAGACGCATGGAACTTCGAGGCAGCCACGTGCATGCAGCCAAATGACAGCCACGTGCATGCAGCCAAATGACAATCCACGTGCATGCAGCCAAATGACAGCCACGACAAACAGGGTGAAGACATAGGGATGCATATTTTCTCCTCACTCTCCACAGAAGGAGAATTACAATATTAAGTCTCATGATTCGTTTCAAGGAGTGAGTGTTCCAGAGAAAACCCAACGTTGAACAAATGTCTAGTAAGCAGGATAAAATGAGAAAAGATTAAAGGTTCCGACAATGGGAATCTAACACAGAGAGTACCGCCACCCTAGAAGTGTAGACAGATAAAAAATATATATGATGAACTTTACAAACCTCTTCACTGGTACAAATTCTCTGAAAAACAAAAGGGAAGAAACACCCATATTGTCATTGATCCTTCTCAAAAGTCACAAGAGGACACAAAGGAAATACTCTCGCTCCTGAGCCAACAAGAACCAGATCATACAATTCCCCACTTTTCAATTTTCTGCTCCATTTTCTTTCGATGCAAAAGGCGATAATACAAAAATGTATCCCGACTCAACAGCTCACATGCAATGAAAGCCAATCAAACACGAACGTCTCCCTACGAAAAAAAGGCTTTGCCGTACGTTCGAGTTCCACAATCGACTGGCGATCGTGGAATCTAATTCGTGTCCAAAAAAAAAAAAAGTTTCCATGATGTTCTCTGGACCATTTCCCTCAAGATGCAGATGACCGGGAAAAAAAATCCCACAGACTCACCTCGGATCCACGAGCTAATTCTGCCTCGTACACATGATGATCCAGAACGCCGGCAAAGTACCCTTGCTCTGGGCGATCGCACCGTTGCCCCGTCACGTGCCGCCGGCATCTGATCGAAAGAGACGAGACTTAATATCCCCCCAAAAAAATTTTCCTCTCGAAATCGAAACCCTAACAAGCTCGAAACCCACCGACACTGTCCGGTGATGACGTCACAATTGTTATCGTACGAACCGCCGGGGTCGCAGTTGCAGGGCTTGCACCCGTTCGGATCATCCTGCGACAGTCCCCAGTGCTGGGGTGCACACTGATTGCAGTCCCTCCCCGTCACGAATCGCTTGCATTCGCACTCACCTGAATACGGATTGCAGCCTTGTGCCCCCGTCGTTCCGATCGGATTGCACGTGCAAGCTGAGAGAAAAGCGTGAACAAATATCCACAATGAGGACATTTCAACAATACCATGGGAGGAAAAAAAAAAAACGAAAAACTTCCGACCGATTAACCTTTTTGATCTTACCAGAATCTACCTGGAACATACCAAGCAAAAAAGGGAGAACAAGACGAGGTTACTCACGCTGACAGCCCAGATGATTCGCCTCGGTGAAATTGTAGAAGTTCCGCTTGCACCGATCGCACTGCCTCCCCTCGACGTTCTGCTTGCAGTGACAGCGCCCAGCCACGAACCCGTTCAGCGGGTCGTTCCTGGGATCGCAGATGGCCCCGTCGAGCGACCCCCTCGCGTCGCAATCGCACGCTGCAAGAGAAAGCATCCACCGTGTCCATCACCCGCCACCAGCGGCCGGAGGGCGAGAATAGGACGGAAAATAGGAGGGCGGAAAATAGGAGGGCGGAAAATAGGCGGACGGAAAATAGGAGGACGGAAAATAGGAGGGCGAAAAATAGGAGGGCGTACGGAGGCAGACGCTGGGATCCGTGATGTCCCTCCCGGGATCCTGGTAGTAGAAGGGCTTGCACTGCTCGCAGTTCCGGCCCATCGTGTTGTGCTGGCATTCGTCGCAGACGCCGCCGCTCACTCGTCCCGTCGATTCGTACACGTTCTTGTCGAAGTGGCACTTGGTCGCGTGGTTGTTGCAGTTGCATCCTTCGAACGAAGATGCATCGTGAGCGAGATGATCGACGATCGGGTTCGACAGAACAACTTTCACATACGTTTGCAGGCGTTGCTCTGTCTCCCTATGGCAGGTTTCCACGGAAGATCGTTGTAGAAATCTTCACACTCCTTGCAGTGCGGCCCCTTGGTGTTGTGCGTGCATTCACAGCGGCCGTGGACCATCTGGGCACTAAAACGAATCGGCAATGACGCAAACCGCCCCCCCCTAAAAAAAAAAAAAAAATCTCCCAAACACCAACTAAACCAACTCACGCATCCTTGATGCTGCTGTCAAACGGAATGCACCTAGATGCATGCCCGTAGCACGAACACGTCCCTCTCACGATCATCTTGTAGATCGCATAATAATATTTCTCCTGATTCGATAAAAAAAGAGGGAATCCATGAGACAACCGGTCCTCCGGAGCCACTCCCAGTCGGACAGTGGCTAAGCTCACCAGAATTTCATCTCTTTGATCCAGGAGATCATCCCCAAGAGTATGCAGCTTCGTGAAATTCACTCTGAGGTTGGTGACTTTCAGCAGATTCAACACCTCCTCTGCATACGGATCGTCGATGTGGATGTGCGGCGGAAGCACCCGGAATATCACCTAAATTTAGCCAGGCGTTGAGCCACGACAGCGCAGCAGGTCGCAAACGCGACAGTCGCATTTGCAACCTGGAAAGTAAAACACGGAATCGGAGACGATAAAGTTGCATGTCGCCGCTGACCTCTCCTTCGGTCGACGGCGCGACGTTGGAATAGCGGGACTCGCAGACGATCTCCAGCATGTTCCTCGGGGGTCCGTGGGAGATCCCCGGGAAGACCTCGTCGCAGTTGTCCGCGAAGTACCTGTAGACCTGCAGGCGGAAACGCCAGGGTCAGAGCCGAGCGGAAACGCGGGCGGAGAGACGGCGGGAAAACGCACCTGCCACGTCTTCCCGAAGTCGAAGGACCTCTCGATGAGCATGGCCGCGGGGCGGAAGGTCTTGAACTTGATGATCAGGTGGGTGATGTGGAACTCCGCTTCCAGGTCCAGCTGGACGCTCACCTTCTCCACGCCGTTCTCGGACTGCCACCAGGACCGACGCCTCGTGCTGGTTTCAAAATACGCATCGCATTTACTTATTTCGTTTTATTCGGTTCCGGCCAGATATGCACGTAAAACAGCCGTCGAAAAGTACGAAGGCGAGACTCGTGGAGGGAGAAGGCCACGGGGAGTACGAGAACCTGCTCAGATGGTATCTCCTCGAGAACGACGCAGTGAATACAGTACCTTCGATCGTATCTTCCTCAAATGCTTGCATCCGAAAAAGCCCATGTAAGTACAAACAGGACGAGGCAAAAATGCGTGGACCTGAGGCCAAAATGATCCCATCACCGATCCGTCCACAGCCGCACGTTTCGCCGCGCTCCGCGAGCGTTTCGCTTCCGCGACGCGCCTCACCGCCCACAACTTCAATACTTCCTGCTCTAAAAATGAACTTCCCTCCCCGTTTACCAATTTTTTCCCCGATCCGAATCTGATTAGGCGAAGGTGTTCAGATGATGTTCAAGTCTTCGTGCGGGTTTATACATTATTAATATTTACCGTTACCGTCATTTCATCATCCGGCAAGTCGGAATCAAAAACTGTCAGCCTCTCCAATCGATCAACGCTTCCGTTATCATTTTCAATACATTTCATTCCTGATGGAATAATTTTTTCGTTCAATACATTAAGGGATTCCCTCATGTTTCATGACGTGTCAAGTCGTTCAAGAGATATACAATTTTCACTTAGTGTTCAGTTCATTCGGCGTTAAACTAAAGCCAGCACAGAATCACGAGATGTGAGTTTTATTTTACCCTTACCTGTTGCAACTGAGGCGCAGGCAAGCACATGGCCAGAATCTCATGAATATTTTTTTATTTTTTATTTTTTTATTTCTAACCTTGAAGAAAGCTCGAGTACCTGCTGTCCCGGTCAATCTGGCCACAGCAACTTAAATTAGGGCACAGCTTTGTGTTGAGCCATGGGGATCTTCCCAGAAAAAAAAATTAAATTAAAATTAAAAAACAAAAAACAAAACTGTATTTCCTCACGGCTGACCACGTGGTCCACGCGCTTTCTTGTATCGCATTCTGTGTCGCTCTCTTCGACTCGAATTGCGATTGAGTCGGTGTAACTATTTTTGATGGGGGGGAGGGAGTTGATAAGCATTTTGCTTTCTCTTTATCATTGGCATGATGTCAGTGCGAAAAAAGGAGACATCTGACAAAACAGACAAGAGAGTCGCCACTCGAGCAGGTTGTTGAACCGAAACGAGATAAACGGCATTAAAGTCCAATTACTTCCCACTCGAACATTCCGCATTCCAACAAACTCCAGATAGTCGGGGAATTCCCCTCGCGCTTCGGCCTGAAGAACTCCACATAAAAAGCAAAGCCGACGCCGAAGTCCATCGAGGGGAAAATTCCAGGAAAAACCGAAGGATGCCAGCGGTTCCACGGCCGAGGAAGGAGGCAGGAGGAACAGGTCTCTCGTGCAGCCTATGCCCTACCTGACAACCATCATCAATCTTCTCGTCCTTTTGTCTTCCTTTCCTCGTCCCATATGCACACACATCCTCTCTTTCCTTTCCCTCATTCGATTCACATCGAGGCCCGACCAGAAACAGTACGCCGTCACGCTCGCATCCATCAGGTTGCGTTACGATCTTCTTACTGACAGGGGGGCCAAGGGGGGCCAAGGGGGGGGCCCAAAAAATATACATTTAGCTCCCCCCCCCCCCTCCTGCCTCTCCATCAGAATCTCTCAGGGACAATATGGCTTGGAAGGCGGGAATTCTCCCGAGTGTCTGTGACGCCAGCGGGCTTCCGAAAAAAAAAAGAGGGGTGTTCGAATTCTGTTCCCTCTTTTCCAAAAGCTATCACTGCAAATTTTTAACACCCTTGATTTACATAATAAACAGAATATTTATGCGGGCTTCATTCGAGCGTGCCGAAAAGATTATATTATGACCCCTACCCCCAGCAGTGTAACATGCATAAAAGGAGGGGGGGGGGGGGGGGTATTGCACGATAAACAATTTAATGCAGGCTTCAAAAGGCTATTCTTTCTGTAGAGCTCAGGGAATACATTGACGGGAATTAGTTTCTTTATTCGCGAATATCGAATAATATCACCAATACCGCCTGCATCCAAAACTAATGAGGCTTTAAATATTATCGCAACATTCGCAGTCTCCTCCTCCACAATCCATCCTACAACAAACGAAAACCCAACCCCCCCTCCCAAAAAAAAACCCACCAAAATACACCCACCCCGTCGCAGCCTGGGAAAACCTGGAAAATCCATGACCCATCCGCAACGACAACCCCCCCACCCCCCCACCCCCACCCCATCGTCCTCCAAAGAAACGAGGTGACCCGAGAGAACCTCCTCCTCCGCCCATAGCACGCCAGGCAAACGAGCCCAGCCTCTCCGGAATGTTTATCGCACGCCGAGAGGGGAGGGAGAGGAGATGGAGATCGAGGGCAGTGAGTGAGTGAGTAAACACAGATCGGCGGAGAAATCCCAGCTCTCTCAGCCTCTCTCTCTCTCTCTCGTCGGGAACTTCGATAGAGGCCTGCGCCTTTCTCAAATAGTGTCGGTAAAGTATTCAAATACTTTCGATTTAAACACTCAAATTACTCCCAACTGCACATTTCCGTCGAAGAAACCATCTTCCTCTGAAGCATTTAAATGCTCTCCTCCGAAGAGACCATCCTGAAAATTTCTCAGGCCTCGTCCCCGAGAAAAAAACGGTGTGGATTTTCGAAACCGCCTCAACGAGTATAAGTGCTGCAAGTAAACCGAAAGCTGGAGAAAATTGTGGAGTGTTTGACCAGCACTGCCACCGGCAATAAATACTTTAAGGCCTCAAATGCATTCAAACGGAATCACCCAAGAAGTACCTTCTCGAATGGTACTTAAAGGCAGAGGTGGAAAAAGTCTTGTAACCAGGGTTACTGGGAAGCAGAAGAATATTTTTCCACCTTTGCTCGACAGTACCAGTACTGAGTACTTCGTGCCAAACGGCCAAAAAAAACAAACCGAGGAATCCCCCAGCATCACGCTCCAGGCATACTAATTAGCCATACGGCTAATTAGCGCCGTAAAAGCGAAAAAGAAGCGCGACACCTGTTCCAGTCCCGATAAAGATCTCAACACCCTCTCGCGTCATCGCGTGCCGACTGAATTACGAGATAAAAAAAAAGAGGATTTACTCGGGCTTGAAGAGATGGACGAGGTTGTCGACGGTGTGGCTGAGGGCGGGGTTGTCGGCGAAGGGCGGCGAGGAATCGCACCAGAAGCATTTCTTCGCTTCTTCCAGGTGAGACACGATGCAGTACCTCTCCTTCAACACGAAATAAATAAATAAATATTTACAATTTTTTTTTTCAATGAAATTATAGAAAATACTGCATTTGGATTTAAGTAACTCGTTTCAGGGCAACAACGTTAGGAATTTTTGTTAGAACTGTGTCCAATGCGAGATCCATTTCGAAGGGAATGGAAATGATTCCTGGTGTGCCGGTGGGCTACAATGCAGTCACAACACGGCCGCGCAAAGGCTTTCCATGATGAATAGGGGAAAGTCGCCCCTGGAGGGTATGTCGTGTGAATGCATTGCATCATATTCCCCCTCTCTCTCTCTCTTCACGCACGCACACACGCGCTCATCGTACTCCAGGCACACGTGTTGCCTATGCGATGATGTGTCTTGAGATGCTCCAAGGGAACCCCGACCTACTTCCCACAGCTTCGAACGGGATGGTGTAACGATACCAACTCGATTCCAAAAATCCGATAATGCACTCCACCAATTATATATTAATAATTCGCGGTACTCTGCCAATCATATCTGAACAGTTCGCACGAGGCACAAGTGCCGACGTACCCTTTTGCGAAGGCCGCACGTGGAAGTGGCTGAAAGGCGATCTTCCCGTCCGATGAGGAGGTTCCCTTGCTCCGGGTAGCAGGAGCTCTGGTCGCAGCGGGATGGTCTCTGAGCGACGCCTCCTGGAGGACATCAACATCCAGAGCATCACAAGCTGGACAAATCGAATACGCCCCGTTCTCGCCTCGACTGAGATGAGCACGAGGACGGGTCGAATATGCTTCCAGTTCCGGCTTCCGGTCGCATGGTCACTCTACGAGACTTCAAGTTTTTCCTTGTTTTACGTCGGTTAAGTATAGATTTCGCATCTCCGTAGTAGAATCGAACAGAGTCTCTTGTTCTACGAGTGACCATGCAAATGGAATTCGGCGTTTAGGGCTGTTCAAAGCGAAGTACGAAAGAGTTATTTGCTTCAGACATATCCATCAGCCCAGATGAGTACCTTGTCTGTAGGGGGAGTCAGGTATTATTCGGGTGTTATTATTATGCTTAGGCCTATGTACAATGAGGGTGTTAGGCCTGAGCCTGGAGTTATACCTATGGAATTATTCACACCACTGAACCGAAGTTATCGGGTAATGAGCCACCTTCTCCCGGGGATTAGGCATGAGGATGAGTCGGCACTCGTTCCGAATTTCAGCTGATTCCCATCACCTCGGCAAGGGATTGATTATTCACCAGGTAGAAGGCACGGTTATTTCTGTCTACCGCATCGACGGTCACCTTGTCGCGGGGATTCGTAGGCAACCCAGGCGAGCGGATGAATATTGTCGAATCCTTCCTGGAACGTGATGACTCCGATCCCCGGCTCGAACTCCGTCCGGATGTCCCCTTCCTGGATCTTCCGGTTGTACTCGAAATCCGTGATCGTGGTCCCGTTCCGGATCCCGGAACCGCCCCCCCAACCCCCGGCGCCCCAAGTCCCGGAACCGACCCCCCAAGTCCCGTTCCCGTACCGGAAACCGGAACCTGCCCCCCCGACCGGCACCAGGTCGTACCGCCCCGTCTGAGGGTTGTAGACGTAACGGCGCTCCGAGGATTCCGAGTGCGTCGAGGATTCTCGTTGGCCGGTTCGACTGTCGTATCGGCTCTCGTAACGGGTCTCGAAGGTCTTGGAGTATTTTTCACCTTGGGTTTGCGTCTTGCCCGCATCCTCCCAGTCGAACTTCTTAAACGGGTTCGACGGGTCCGACCCCGAATAACTGTAGGTGCGGTTATAGGTCGCGGAATAATTCCCCTGAGGCCCTTGGGGTTTCCCGAATTCCCCGACGTAAGTCCTCGACGAGCTGATCCGCTTCCCATCCTCCAGATCCTGGTTTTCGTCCACGGACTGAACGAGCGTTCCATCCCGATCCGGTCGAAGCTCGTCCAGCCCCAGCCACCCCTGCCCGGCGATCGTCGACGACTGCGACGACGCCGACGAGTACTTCCTCCGCGACACGGACCTGTCGCTGCTGTTATCCCCCGGGAACTCCGGCCAGGCCGGGAACGGGGTCGTCGTGGTCGACACCCGCTGTCGCTGTCGCTGCCGGTTCCGCTGCCTCCAGGCCCTGCGTCCCTCCTCGCGTCTCACACTGCTCTCTCCTTCTGTCCCTCG
Source organism: Darwinula stevensoni (assembly GCA_905338385.1). Classification (NCBI taxonomy): domain Eukaryota; kingdom Metazoa; phylum Arthropoda; class Ostracoda; order Podocopida; family Darwinulidae; genus Darwinula; species Darwinula stevensoni. The sequence continues at coordinate 50,820 of CAJPEV010000473.1, forward strand.
CCCCATCACAACATCAAGCAATCCGTCAAGTCTCACTCGTATGCAACAAATTTTTTCGTCGAAGCGGGTGCGAAGAGTATGCGCACTGCATACTGCGCCCAGGAAGACCCATCACCGCCAGAAGCGAATTAAAAGCAATTCCAAAGTCGTATCGATTCGGCATCGTCGTCGAAAATGCGTTCCGTAAAGTGGGGATACCGTGATTCTAGCTAGATGAGGGATTAACTGCTAATTCTACTTCTAGACTCTCTAAGTAAAATGTGTCAAGTAACCACACGAAGGTCAAACTTTGAACCCATTTATTGCGTCCACCGCTCTCAGTTTCAAGGACTTAGGACTTTCTGCACGACTTCAAGTCTTGTTTGTAGTTAATATAATACCATAAGGTTAAAAATGCAATGGAGGATGCAACACCTCTCAGCCATCTGTTGGCTTGTTGACACTCCAGATCTGCGGACATGAACTTCTCCATTCCCGACAAACAATATCTCCCCTAGTGTGTGTGAAAGCGCAATGTGTGCAAGATGGGCGTGGTCCTGCATTCTCAAATGCTTTCTCGTTTCCCTAATGTTTAGAGAATGCCATTGGCATGAGCAATACAGATAAAACTAAAAAGCTATTGAATTGACGTCGGGAAGTCGGGATCCCCTTTGTAGCAAAAAATTTGTAATGGTACAGAGGTTCCCACAGATGGAATAGGTCATCTGCAGCAGATACAACATATTCGGCCAGATAAAATCGCAGAAACCGCAACAAGCAAACCCATCACCGAAATCGCCTAAAAACCCATTCTAGGCAACCCCCTTCACCCGACGAATACCGTGAACCCTACCTTCCACGTCGGCCATCCGCGAACCCCGCCGTTCCGCGTCTGTCTCGGTTCTGTCCGGTGTCCGTCCCACGCTCCCTGGAAACACATCTGGCCCGTTCAAGGAATTCCATCGCCGGGAGAAAGGGAAAGGGACATTTTTCCCCTCATGGGGTTCGCGGGCAAACAAAAAGGACGACCGTCGCGGGGTCAACACGCGAAGAATAATTAATTGGGTCGATAGAAAGGACAATAGCAGGGTTCCTCGAGGTATTCAAAACTTCTTCCCTTTCAAATAAGCCACATGATTCTTTTCTTTTTCTTTGAAAGATGGAAAAATATAAATTTCTATTAAAAAATAATTACATATTCAGTGTGAATGGATGAGTGGACCGGACACCACGGGAGCTGCGAAATCCGTCTCCACGAAGGAAAGCGAGGAAGATAAGGGAAGTGGAGGCCCTCGAAGCCGTTTCCGGCCGAGCGTGGCTCTCCCCGATAAAGGCGCTTTCGAGTCTCACGCTCTTTTATCTTTCAACACCTTCCGCCTGGGTTTCGCGTGGGAAGGGGGGGGGGGGCTCCGCTGCTCTTTCATCGAATCGAGGAGGAAAGGCGCTGGCAGCGAGTTTCTTTTTCGCGCCTTTCTGGCTTATTTTACTTCAAAGGTATCACAAAAACACTTGGGCACCGAAAAGTACCAAAAGAAACTAAAAAAAAAACACCATACGGCACCAAAAGGCACCATACGGTATCATGAGGTACCATACGGCGCCATAAGGCACCAAAAGGTACCAAGAATGACTAAGAGGGACTAAAACGAATGGTTTCGTCTTTCTTACCTGGGATGAGAGCGATTAGGACTAGAAGGACGGCACTTTGGCACACGAGGAGCTTCATGGCTCAAGATTAATGGCACAGATTTCGCGCACGACACGCACTCGCACTTATTCACGACTAGTTTTCACTCCTTTCCCAAGTTTCATTTCACAGGCCTTGTCTCCGGTTTCATCTTCACCTGGAACGGGGGAATCCTGCTATCAATTACGGCAATAATTAAAATTATGGTTCGATAATTGCTACTTTTGTAATTGATAGTTTGGTAACAAGAGTACAGAATGTACAAAATAATAATAATAATAATAATAATAATATAGAATAAGAAACACGTGATTTGCCCTGCACTAGACCCGTGAATGCGATTATTAAAATCGTCACGGACTGCGAAAGTGCCTTCCTCTGTCGCCTCGTCACCATGGAGGCAAGGTGGATTAGCTTTATCTTTATCTTGTCTTTCCGTACGGGAATCCTGAGTTATGGCCGAATTAAAACGATTTGCATCGTCTCTCGTTTTCTCCCGGCTGGTTTTTAATATCATATTTTCTTAATTTGGGAACGGCACGAACCGTACCTGATCGCCGAAGCTTCGAGCCATCCAAAATTGCTTATGACGGAGTAATAATTTTTAAAATTAAGTCAGGATAACGATTGCTTTCTATCCAACAACTTTTCATTAAAAAAAAAGGGCAAAATCGTCAAAAAGAATTCCAATCGACAAATGTCAAATCTGAATGGATCCTATGAGTGCACAGGCTTCGCGTCGCCTCTCGCGTAAAAATCCCCGGGAAAACGAAGCCGAGCTAAAAATATATCATAAAAAAGAAAAATATATATATATTTATAAATTTACACGAGCGATCGTGATGAAAGGAAGCTCGGGACCCCAATCATCGAATGAAAACAAACGGCGGGGGTCAAAAAGCGAAGGCCACGCCGATATATCACAAGTGGACGAGGCTTCGTGAGCTACGTGGGCTTCGTGACTCACGCTTCCAGCTTCCGAGAGGGACCGGGGATGGTCACAGAAATTAATTATTAAAAAAAAAAGGTCAAAGAAGTTGTCATCGCTCGATCAACCGCCAAATCGGCCCAGTTGGATCGCGAAGCTTTCACTTCGCCTTATCAGATTATTCTGAAGGAGACGAACACTTCCGGAAGCCTTTCCGGGAAGGAATATTTTCCACTCGCCGGAGGAAAGAAGAAACGAGACCGGAACGTAAGAGTCTTCCGCGATTTTTTTAAGTATCGACCCCTCGGCGATCGACGACGGCGTCTTCGGTCTCGTTCGATCTCGAGAGACGATCCAACGTTGCGGACCGATTTCTCGCATTTCCCCGACGAAAAAGACGCGCGAAGGGCAGAGGGCCATTGCTTAATGGCCCTCTTTCGCGAGGGAACGGGAACTGCCAGCGAGACCAGACCCCACGCGGCCGCATCACCGTGTTGTTTCAGCTGCTTCAACCGAGAGCGAATATATATTCCCTTCATTCATACACATATAGTCGAAAAGGCGCGTTTATACACGTATTACCCTACAAAAACCCAAGCCGCTCACCCGACTCAAACGAAACCCCCCCCCCCTCCCCCTCCCCCCCCATCGAGACACCGCCCCATCACCTCGCCGCGCACCTTAACGGTCCCCTCCCCCACCGAGACGAAGCGATTCCGACGAACGCCAGGGGAATGTCGGGCGTCGACGGAGGTTCTCGGGATGGATGCTCCGCTGCGACGACGAAGAGACACTCGACGCTTGGAGGCCCCCCGAGCCCCGAGGCCCCCCCCCCCCCCGAGCCTTCCCGGGAACGGAGGGAGCCTTTTTAAGGACGGCGAGAGTGGTTCGCGATCGCTCGGTCTCGCAGTTTTATCGGACTGAATTTTTCGTTCGCAAGGCCAAGAATTTGACGCGGGGGAAACGTTCACGTTCCGCGTTATCGTTCGTGCGGCCAGCTCGCCCGGTCTCGCTCGGTGCGGGAACAAAGAGGCAATGAGGGGCAAAGAGGCACGGGGCCCCGCGCTCTATCTGACTGGGGGCTTGGGGGCAGCAGGAACCGAGCACGATTAGCGATTCAGAGATGAAATCTCACCCGAGGAAGAGTTCCCAGCTCTAGTTATCGGAAATTAATTAAAACTTATTTAGCCGAGTTTAAAGGCACGCATCCCGAAGGCCCGACGCCCCACTCGCTCCACTCGCCCCACCGACTCCACTCGCTCCACCTCGAGGGTGGAGGCGGGCCTCGTTCGCTTCCGGTCGCGGATCGAGACCGACTTCTTCCGTCGACGATGGTGCGAATCGGATCCACGTGTGGCTCGGAATTCTCGGTCGTCGGCCCCTTCGGCCCTTTCGGCCCCCTCGGTTCCCCGTCCGATCCGAGGCGAGGGGCAGACTGGGACGATGCGGAATCGCGTTACGCAAGCCGGGACGAAAACAATGGCCCTCTTTCCTTCGATGGCGAAATAGAAGGCCTACGAATGGAAAGCCTGGGAGTAGAAGGCCTAGGAATGCCTAAAAACGGGATCGACTCGCTTCGAGACGAAAAGGGAAGCGGGGGCGTCTCGAGACATTCGGCTGTCGGCTGTCGGCTGTCGTCTGAGGGCCGGAAGGGAACCCAAGCCGAGGGGGGGAAAGAGAGAAACGCGTCTGTATATAGGGCGATGCCTCAAGGCCAGAAATCCCCTTCACGGCCCCTCACGGTCCCTCTTGGCCCCTTTTCGCACCCACGCCTCCTTCGCTCGCGACACGCACTCGCGATTTTTTCCGCCGAAAGCGGATCGTACCGCGAAATCCCGCGACGGTCGCGCGTCTCGCTCCCCCGCAGACGCCAAACCGCCCCGCCATGTGTTCCGAACTCGACCGCGCCGCGCCAAACACTGACCTGGATCTCGCCGTCGCCTCGGGAAAAAACCGTCCTCGAAAGGAAAAAAAAAAAAAAACGGAATCACAGCTCGGCTAGGGGAAATCCACGCTGCACCACCCGGAAGGGAGCATTCAGCCTCCCACACTCAGAGCGAACTCAGACTCTCGGATGCTCGACGGCCTGCCTCGAATTTCCCCCCCTTCGGCACGGTTGCCGGATCCGTCATCCTCTCACCGTCCTCTCGTCCGTCTTCGTCGCGCCGCCACTTTCCTGCCGTTTCGGCACGAGATCGCATCAGCTGCGATGAAACTCCCAAAACGGGTTTTGCAAGAGGCGCATGCAAATGAAGGGTAATCGTATTTTTACATTCGACGAGCGGGCGATTCGGCATCGTTGGTCCCGCCCGATCCGTGAGACGCGCTTGACATCTATAGGGAGTATCAGAAAGCTTTCACTTATAAATTTTCGGATAGATGTCAGGAGTGTCCACATGGGGCCGCCAGTCCGCTGGCTCTCTCGACCGGCAAAGAAAGCAGGCAAATTCGAAAAGAAAGCTTCATTCTTTATGTCCACGGGAAAATATAATACAAAAGCGGAAGCACCACCAAGGGGAGTAGCTGTTGCAAAAGCTTTGCAATTCCGTCAGCCGTGTTATGTATCACAAAAAAATCTCCATCTCTTTCCCCATAAAATAATTCGGTAAGTTCTAACACGGTTCTTTAGGCGAGGAGGAAATCCGAACGACGACCCGCGGTTCCAATATGGAATGGGGACGAGCCGATGCGAGATTCCAGCGAGATGAAACTTCGTCCACGCGAAGGGGTCGAGGAACGGCGCGGAACTCGTCGAGGCTCTTCGGATCGCGAGAAGGACGGAGCCCGTCGTCGGTATTGCACGGGGCCGATTCGCGCTGCGTTTCCCCTCGCTCAGATCATGTGGATCTGGGGGATGGGACTCTTGGTGGAGTCCCGGGCGTCCGGGATGGGCGGGAGAGGCCTCACGTTGGTGTAGACCACTTTTTCCTCGAGCGACTGCTGGCGATCGGTTTCGCGGGTCGGGACGTCGATCTCGGCGTAGATGACGCCCTCTTCCGGCTTCTGGCGGGCTTCGTCCAGGGTCTCGTAGTCCGGGTTGGGACGGGGGTGAGCGGGGATCGTGTCGTAGTGGGGGGGACTAGAGGATTTCGGCGGGTCGTTCGGCGCTTCCGATCCCTTCGTCTTGGTCTTCTTCGCCTTGTTCACCTTGGCGTAGAGGGCGAGGATGTCCGCGGGGACGTTGGTCGACACCTTCAGGACGTCGGGCATCGCGGTGCCCTTGGGGGCGTGGAGGGGCTTCAGGACCGGAAGGTTCTCGTATCGATGCTCCCGGTCCGACTGTCCCTTCCCCGGGACGTCGTAGACGAGCGAGGGGTTGTCGTAGAAGGAGGACGAACCGTCCGAGATGGAAGAGTCCATCGGGTGGTAGATGGAGATCGGCTCCAGGGAGTCGTAGTCGCCCGTCGCTGGGGTCTGGCCCGTGCCGGCGGTCGAGGAGAGGCGGCTGCGGGTCGACGGGGTGTAGACCTCGTCGTAGAGGTGGTCGCGGGCCTCGATGCAGGGGCAGCGCGGGGTGGAGCGCGGCTTCAGCACGCTTTCCTTCTCGTCGCCTCGAGAACGCCTGCAAAACGAGGGGAACTTTGTATGTCGTATGCGGAGAACGATCCACCCCGACTCATTTTTAGACTGAAATTGCGAAAACGAGACTTTTTTTTCCGAACGTACGTGGGATTTTGAAAATCTCATTCCCCCGAAGGAATTATGGAAACCTAACCCACGTGCCTCGATCATCTCGAAAAACAATTCGTCATCGGTCGCCGCATTCCTGGGCTCATCCCAGAAACCACTCCCCCCACGCTGGAAACGGAGCCAAGACGTCACCTGCGCTTGAGAAAGAGATATCCCATGATGGCCAGAACGAGACACAGCACGACGGTCATGGCGATGATCCCCATGATGACCTCCACCTTCGACGCCTCCTTCAGTCTCCCCGTCACTTCCCCCTCTCCTTCCGCCGCCTCCCCCTCCACCTCCCCTTCCCCTTCCTCCACCTCCACCGTCTTCCCCACCTCGTGGTCGTCGATCGTGCCCCGCACCTCCGTCTCCAGACTCCGTCCTCGGTCCTCCCGCGTCTCGCTCGTGCAGTCCACCACGACCGACTCCCACTCTCCCGAGTCGATGCATCTGGTCTTCACCTCCCTTCCGCCTTCAACGATCACGCGTCGGTCAGTCGAGTACTCGAGAAATCAATGCACTAGGACGAAGAGGCCGAAGTGGGAGACGCACCATCCGGCAGGATGAATCCAGGATCGCATCGATAAACGGCAACGGCTTCCCATTCGGTAGATCCGTCGGGAAGGATCAATCTCGCATTCGCGAATGACGGTGGAGCCGGACACTGCACCTCTGCAACAATCAACAACACACGATACGTGGAAAAAATGTACCATGCACTTAAAAAGAGACATAACTTATATCAAAATTAAATATTGGGAAGCGAATGAAACACGCACTCTTGCACTGCGGCACAGACCCGGACCAGACCCCAAGAGGACCGCAGGTCATCGTGGCATTCCCCCAGAGAAGAAACCCAGGGTTACACTTGTAGATGGCCCGAAGCCCGAACACGTATCTGCCTTTGAAGCCGGGGACGAGCAAGAACCCATTCTCGATCTGCAACGGCGCCTCGCACTCTTGCTCTGCAAAGTAGAAACCGTATCGAATCATATTCCAGTCCGATGAAATTCAATCTCTCTCCGTCACACGGTCTGAGTGACATGAATCTTTTTTTCGTTTCTCGCATTTTCCGCTCCACGTCTTCCTTCCCGCTTTCTCCATGAATTCAATTCCGTTCCGCATGCCCAATGACCTATAGGAGGCCTTGTCAACCGATCGAAATGCTTCAACGGTTAATTCGCAAGAGAGCGAAAGGTGAATCGCATTAAAGATTCCACAGCCGGATGCCTTTCTTCCCCCCCCCCCCACCACGCCCCACCACGCCCCACCGACCCCCTTCAATAAGCGATTTGACAGACCGAGACACGTCGGAGGCGAGGATGACCACTGCCCGTCAGCCAGGCAGTTCCGCACCGTCTCCCCCCTCAAGGTGAAGCCGGGGAGGCAGGAGTAATGGGCCTGGTTCTCCGTCCGGCTCACGCTGCTGTAGATCGGCTGCTCGGGGTCTCCACATGGCACCCGGTCTGTGGGTTCAACAAAGACTCGTTTCTTCTTTCGAATTCTACCTTTCGACAGCGATATGCATGAGATTAAAAGAAAGTAGGGCATTAATTTTTTTTTAAGCGTCCACTTAAAAAAAAATTAACGCCCTACTACAGGAATGATGAAATTTCAATTGAATGTAATTTTTTTGCCATTTTAATATTGCAAGTAAATCAGGGTGGGCAAAACTATGGCTCTTCGATAATTTATTCGCGACATGAGAGACCCGGAATCCATTGAAGAGTAACGCATTTGAATATTCAGACTCATTGGCAAAGTCAGCCACAAAAAATCTCCAACGTCACCTCCATCGACTAGGACAATCGTTGCCTAGCGCGACCGCCATTGGTCAATGAAGTCTAAAAACCACTGGAAATAGCATCAAGTGTTTCCTGAAAGTGCTCCCCAAACCAAGCTGCCAAACCAAAAAGGCCGGTTCAACGGTGGCATTTCAGGCTCTATCACGTCAGGTATGTCCGGAGACAATACGGCGACATTCGTGTGAGATTTGTATGCGGCGCCATCTTGTGGGAAGACTGATGAACCCAGGGGAGAGACCATGCCCATGTATGCACACTCGTGTTTATGCAGTTTGGAGAGCACTTCAGGTAAAGATTTCCGAAAGTTCCGAAATCGGTGGTATCGCAAACGAAGAAACAGAAAATAAAATGCTATCTCCCAGACATTTTTGGACAGGGAAATCGACCGGTGACAGCCAGTGTTCGAAACGGCAGAGGTGATCGTCACTGACTATTCCAAAGAGTCGAGGCACCGCACTCCTCCGGATTCTAGCTCTCTCTTTTCCGCCCACCCTGCCACATTGCTACGCATGCTTCTGTGACGATTCCGAAATAAAAAGTCACTGCCATTCCTTCCCCGGACCGCCACATACCTCGAGTGGCGAAGACCTGGACCTCGCAGAGCCCCAGGTGCTCCTGCGTCTGCCGGTCGTCCCTGATGTAGACGAACTGCCCCGGCGTCCCCAGCCCCCCGTTGCATCTGAACATCGCCTTGTCCGAGAGAAACGTCCCCGAGAACCTGGCGCACTCCTGGTACAGCGCCCGCTTCTCCTCCCGCACGTCGATCACGAACACCGTGAACGCCTGGTAAGTCCCTGCGTCGGAAAACGAGAAACGTGTCATACCGCGTGTCCACACCTCGAGGCGTCGTGAATATTCCGTAAAAGGTGTTGCAACGACCGAAACTCGTGACCCTCCACGCCCCTCCCTTCTCCACTCCCCTTATCAAATATTTTTATTGCACGCTCTCCCCCCGAGCAAATGATAAAAAAAATGATGGAACGGAAGACTGGAGTCGTGAAAGAACCCGGGGGCTCAAGCCCCAAGATCAGACACACGAAATCAATCACGACCCTCGTTTCCCCCACCCCCCACTCCCCCTCTTACCCACCCCAGCAGTCCTTCTTAAAAGGTTACACGTTAAGCAAAAGCCACAAAAAGTGCGTGAAACGTCCCGCTATCGCGGCCTACCACAACGAGGTGCTTCTTCCTCATCTACCGCCTGCCAAGCCCAGAAAAAATTAATTACCCCCCACGAGCAGCGTAGGAATAGAACGCGGGGAAGTGAATCCGTCCCTATGAATCGAGCTAGAATCGAGGTCCTACGACTTTCTCTTCGATGGCAAAGAGGTTAATGCCATCTGGCATCGGAGCATACACACGAGCAGAAGAAGAAAAATAAGTGTGTCAGCAGGAAGACGAGTCCGACAGGCATATTACCATAATTGCTGGTCTCCCTTTAAGCACAAAGACCCATAGGGCACCCTTTCGTTCGCGCTCCTTAGAAGTCCTGAATGCTCCAAGCACGGTCCCCATTTTTTTTCGAGGAAAACGAGGCTCGCCGGCATTCAACGCGTATTTACGCCTTTGTATGCGGAAGGGAACAGGGGTAGCATTCAATTCTCATTGCGCAAGGGAGTGACAGATCCGCATCCTGCCGTGAAATTCTTCACCGTGAAATCGAGAAACGACCGGTCGTGACTGGCTGATGAGAAGCCTTTTTTTTACGGCCTAATGAGATGTGCAAATGGCGGTCCCGGACCGACGAGCACGGCGGTCGGAACCCTCCCTAGAGCCTCGTAAACGCGACAGACGGACTCGAGATGCAGACGATCGGATGCAGGAATGCGGGGTGGATGCACCGACATGGAAGGAAGGGAGAAAAAAAACACTACGACGAGGATGGGATTCGAACCCACGCGGGCAGAGCCCAATGGATTAGCAGTCCATCGCCTTAACCACTCGGCCACCTCGTCTCGCTGGGGGCATGGGGCCCTAGCAGCGCACTACGAGTCTAGCGAGAGAGGAGAGCGCACGCGCCGGCGCCCGAGCAGAACCGCTCCGTCACTCTACGACCCGCCGCTTCTCTGTCAACTTCCACACGATCCCGCCGTTGGGGATTCCGTTCGATTTCGCTCGATTTTCACATTTTGCGACCTCTCACGGCCGTTTTCCACGGCGAGCATCACCCGACTGCATCACCATGGACGACGCGCAGCGTTAATCCGAAAATCGATGCGATAAGGACGCAAGAGTGTATACCTCTGTTGATACGGATCCCGACGGAGGCTATATTGTACCTTCGTCCCAGGTTCACCTGCCACCACCTGCACGAGAACCCGCAGCAAATCAACGACACGTGACCGAAATCGAAATAAAAGTGATGAAATGTGCCTGACCTCGATGAATCCGTGTCCCTCGGCGTGTACGAGCACGTCTCCGGGTCTCCGTCCACGGCCAGATCCGATCGGTAGTTCAATAACGTCAGGCTCTGCTGGCTCACCTTCCCACGGGCCAAATTGAACTCTACGACCCAAAATCCGACTTTTTTATTCTCGGCAGAGGAGTGGAGCGATGAAAAGCGTTGAACGAGGGGGATGACAACGATCATAAACGCTCAAGGTCATTCCGAGCATGCTCTGGATTATGAATCATCTCCATGACGACGTCTTTATTTTTTTTTTTATGCTCTCCTTCGCCGAGGTTTTAAAGCGGCGTGTCATATATATATCCAGTTACATCTGCACACAAAAGGCCGGGCGAAAGCAAAAGGCACGGGAGTGAAAGGCCAGATCGTGCCATTCACCCACGCACCGAGGCTCTTTAGGGAAACACAAAGATGCCCCCACACCGAGAGAGAAAACGAGGCTCATCCTTTTCTTTCGGGGGTCACAAAGGTACCTTTTGTCCTCCGGCCTTCGCGACTCCATCCTTCAAATATTTACCAACAAATCGCCCCCAAAATTGCGAAAATACGGGAAGAGCCACCGACCGCACGTGGGCAGCGCCCCGCTCCACGTCCCATTCTTCATGCACATCCGCTGACTCGGCCCGAAGAGGACGAACCCGTCCGCGCACTGGTACGTGGCCAGGTCCCTGTAGAAGTAGAAGGTGGCATCGTTGACGGTCCCGCCGTTGGCCGGCCGGCCGGGGAATCCGCACTGGAGGCCACTGGCACCTGGGAAGCATACAAATTTGCGTGAAGAGATCTGAAGATACGGATGAGCTTCTTTGGAATTCGGACGCGGAGATAAAGCGAGCGAGATAAGCGTCCTCTCGTTATGGTTAGAAAAATGAGAAAAAATGGAGCCCTCACGAGCCCCCTCAGGGGGACAATGGGTAATCCTTCCTCTCTCGGTCGTGAATCTCCTTTCCGCAAAAGAGAAAGCTCAATCCAACAAGAAAGAAAGAGGAAGAGAGCGTGGGAGACGCGTTGCTCGTCGCAGGAAAAACGTGTGACACGATTCCTCTTCCTTGTTGACCCTCACTTTTCCTTTCTTGATGTCTGTTCCCAGACAGGTTATTCTACCTATTATTATGTCGTGAGCGAGTGAAAGCACGATCGAGCAGACAATAAACAGTTAATATAGGTGATGACAGAATAACACGCGAAGAAACGCGAAAAAAACATTGCGCCCAACGTGGGGCTCGAACCCACGACCCTGAGATTAAGAGTCTCATGCTCTACCGACTGAGCTAGCCGGGCGGTTACTACTACACTTCCCCTATTTCCCTACTGGAGCGTATCTATTCCTCGCGCATGCGCGCGAACTTCCCCTGCGCGAGATGATGGGTTCCCCTCGGCCTCCCATACCCGCCCCGCGGTCTCCATACGAGCGAAGCAGGGGAGTCACCTCAGCCAGGCTCCACTGTCATACAGGCCATTCACGCGGGCATATATTATCCAATTGAACGCCGACGACCTCGGCCTTGAGTGGAGCAGCCATCAACTCATTTCGATCGTGATTCTCGGATGTAAATTATAAACATCGTTAGCGGATCTCTCGAATCGTTCGATCCTTGTCACCGTCCCTGCAGCGCCGGGAACGGTTTACACGCAACGACGCCTCCTCGGACAGGAAGCACCTGAAAGGCACCTGTTCCGACAATGGACGGGACGGGGGCCTTGTCTGCTCGAGAAAAATGCCTACGTGCATCGTTCCGGGCTGCAACACCAACTCCGGCCGGCCGAAGAACGACGCTATCCGCCCGACCAGCACGCACCGCTTCCCCAAGGATGTTCATCTCGCCCAGATCTGGTTGGACTCGGTCGGACGGGACGGGCAGATCCACCGCATCACCAACAACTGGGTCGTCTGCTCGAGGCACTTCGAAGACGATTGCTTCGAGCGGGACCTGCCGGTCCAATTCATCGCTTACAAGGCGAGACGCCGTCTGAAGCCGGGTTCCGTTCCTACTAAGTTCCTGCCGGAACGCGGATGCAAATCCGGAGCCAGCCTTCCCGCGTTCCAGGAATCACTGGATTTCGATCCCGAGTCCGGAAGGTCCTATTGCAAGGAGACGAGAAACGTTGAAGGCTGTTGGTGTTCCAACCAATCAGACTGCCTTTCTTCGGAATTTCCGTCCCTTCCCGACTCTGACCTTAAGCGACCAGATTCATAAATTACACAAGATTTCGGAATTTCTTAATGGGCAATAAAAAGCAATCTCACGTGAAATACCTTCCGAGTCATTTTTTTTTCCATATGTCCATCCAAGGGCGCAAGAGAGGAAAAAAAAAGTGAAAGTACGAAAATCCTCGATTTGGATTGAAAAATCGTCTGTTTCCCAAGTCCTGGGAACGTCTTTCAACACGTCCACTCCCTTGCGTCTCGCGAGACGTGTCGCAAGAATCGGATTCAAAGGTCGTGTGAAGCGACTTCAGACGTCTTCATCCGCCCCCCTTCGCCCCCTTCGCCCCCCATTGCCCAATGCCGACGGTGGCATGCAATCGTCTCCGTGTACATTGCCGAAACCGTGGCGCAAGGCCGATTCTTCCTACGCGCATTCGACAACGGCCGGTCCTGCTCTGAATGCAAAAAGGGTCCGGTAGAACGACATCGTCGACATTGTTGGAGCTCGACGAAGGTCGTCGGGATCGAGCACGGGTCCGAAAGCCATAATTTACATATAAACGAGAGGAAAGGGCTATCTTTTATTACTCCCGTCCTAGCACCTTCATTATTGACCATCCACCCTTTTTATCGCTCGCTCCGAGCGCAACAATTTGGAACTCTTCCAAACTTCGACGGTCTCCAATTAAGTGAGAGAGAGAGAGAGAAAAAAAACAGGGTGTTGGAAAGTGGTTCTGCGTGAAACAACGCGGGAACGACTGCATCCCCACGACCATCAATTGCGGTCTTCGAGGTCTCTTGGGAACTCAAAACAACAAAAAAAAAGCAAGACGAGAAGCCTTGACAGCGGTTTCGAAAGCGCCCCCAACGCCGAGCATAACTTTCCCCCAAGACCGACTTCACTGCCCCCCCCCCCCCAACCCCCCCCCTCGCGACCGAATCCTCTCGCAAGTGTGTCACACATTATGCGTCCTGTAATTGGCGCGCGACAGATGCCTTCATCGCCAGGTAACGGGAGCATAAAGAACGACCCGGCCGACAGGGGCCGAATCCCATCAGTCCGCCGATCCCGACCCCCGTCGAATTCGGGAATATCGATGACGCTGCCCTTCGAGAACGGCCTCGTCATCGCATCACGCAAAACCCGTGAAATCGGAGAGCCATGATGAAACCCACCCGAGTGCCTCGCACACATCCGAGCATGCAAATGAACGCGCATAATGAACCCAGAACGGCGATAGGTATTCCGTCGTTACCGCGATTGCAACACCCCCCTTCCCCCCCTCCTCCCCCCCCTCCGAGTCGTGAATCACGAGAACACCTACACACACCATTCCTAAGAGCAATTTTAACCAGGAATGCGCCCCTGCGTTGTGAGGACATGACTCGACGAATTCGGCAGAAAAAAAAAAACGGAAGAGGAAGATGCACATGGCGATGCGAACGGGACGTCGTTACGGGAGTGACACGGCAACAATTTTACCTAATGAGCTTGGAAACGCGCAAATGGGAACGAATGGGAGCGAATGGAAACGAAAAACCTCGCAACCGACTCGTTTGCCTTAATCGCCCGCAGCAAATGTTTACCTTCATCGAGCAAATATGTACCTTCATGGCTACCTTCATAGTTGATATGACGAGGACGAATTGATAATATTGTGCACTTGAGAATTCCAGTACTAGGTCGTGTACGATCGAGGTTTACTCAAAATGTTTAATTCCACTAAACAACCTCAAATATTTATTTTTCTCCGATCTTCTCGGAAATACTGCTTTTAATACCGAAATAAATAATTTTCACAAGGAGCAGTGCTCGTTCCTCTCACACAGGAGCGGCACAAAAAAAAAAACCATATCTCATGGGAATCTGCTTCTCTCGGCGGGGGAGCCGGGACCAACAAAAATAGAGATACGAGTGCAAAAAAAGACGGCTCTTTATCACGCACGTACGGAGATTCCGCAAACCCCGCGACCCCGTTGCGTCCCTTCGCTTCCGCGTGTCACGCACCGCGAAAAGGAGGGGAACAAAACTGGAATACGAGCACGCACGAGGAAAAAATTCACGCTTCCCGGATCTGAATAATTCCTCGAGACGAGTTCGTTCAGATGCAAGGCAATGATTATCATATCGCGGAAGACCGTTCGGAGGTCATTATACCCGGGTCCATGGCCAGAGCCCAGAACCGAATCCCACCCCTCGGTACTCCATGTTTTCCCATGTTTTCCCGTGTTTTCCCGTGTTTTATCAAAATACGGTAAGATGACAAGAAGACAAGAAGCGTGACGAAGAGGGTCAGAACACCCGAGTTGTAATAATATGTTTTAGTGTTGTAATGTTCGTGAGTGAAACTATACTTTCCATTATTTTACTCTCCTCGTTCGTTACCAAAAGAAATATGAGTATATAATTAGCATAATATTGAAATATGATACCCAAATAGAGGAGGACGGCCTGTTCCCCCCCAAAAATAAATCTCAACAGGCCTTAAACAAGACGTTTGTATGCGGCACACGACTCGAACGTACGAAAATAAATTCCGAGTGCCGTGCGACAGACCGAAACGGCCCTGACCCGACCCTGAAAAGAGGCCAGGATTTGGATCAGGATTAGTATCGATCTCGAGGCAGGAAGCCCCGAGGCCGAGATGATACCCGAGGGACCTCGACCTGGATTTCCACCCCTCAAAAATTCCACGCTTCACCGCATTATGTGCGTTTTTTCCCCCCGTCGTTGCTTAATCGACCAAGCACCCCCGAGTCTCAATTACGTCAGAGCCTGATTAAGAAACCCCCCGAGTGGAAATTTATACGCGGGGTCTCTGACCCTCGCCGACACGGCCGACGTCGGCCGTCGATGGCTCCGTGACACCCTCGCTTCTTCGACGTCGTCTCCAGGAAGAGAACAATTAGAAAGGACCGCTATAGGGGCTGGGAAGGAGCATAATTCACGCTCCATTCATTCATTATCGTCCGGTCCCGCGACCCAAAAAGCAACGGCGACGATGTACCGTACCGATGTCTCGCATCAACCCAGGGAAAAAAATAATAATAGCAAGCGATGAGGCAAAACGATCGCTTATCTTTTTTTCCCAAGACTTTTGGCACATCTGACAAAACAGTTTATCATCATTATTTTTTTTTATGATACCAAACTCATAAAGTGCACGCGATCCGGCCTTCCATCGCGCGTAACAAGCGCCCCAAATCTATTCCGGATGCAAGAGAATAAATGCGTTCATTGTGGCTCCTCGAAGGCAAGAATCCAGATCACGAGGAGCTTCGTCCTCGTTTCCCGCCGTTCGCGATCGGGACCGTCGAAGGCGAGACGCGGAGAAAGGCGAGGAAACAAGGAAATAATTACATAATTAAAGGATCCCGCGCCGTCATCACTTTCGCTTTTCTTTCACGAGGAAGCAGATCGCCCGTCGAGCGCGCACGTTCTTCACGCCTCGCATTATCTCGTTCGATGAACCTCGTGGGCGGACCCGACGATGCTCCTTTCATGAGTCGACGATGCTCCTTTTGTGCCGACTCGGCGATGCTCCTTTGGCGCGCTGCCCCCGCCTCGCAAGGTCGAGGCTGCGATGCTTCGGGTCAAGATGCAAGCGCTGGCGTTTGCATATCCTTCGGTGAAGAGCATTCAATAAAGCCATCTTTGTTTTCCCGTTGACGGATGAGTAAGACATAACCTGCTCTGCAAGGGTGGGGTCTTCTTCGACGAACCACAGGCTGAGAATAAGTATGCTTTCGTTGCTCCAACCATTGTACACGACTTACGTATCGCTTGTTGATGAAATTTCGCAGGTAAATTTTATTAATACTTTCCCTTTCCATGCCAGATCTCATCTTTACTCTCCTTAGCTGTAGGCGTACTTAAACCCTCAATGGAATCATGATCCCAAGACTCCCTATCTTCCACCAGATAACCCGGACATTTCGGCATTGCTACATCTAACTTTATCGCTTGACTCACCACCAGATTCACAAATGAAAATTACATTTGCAATTTCGTCCGATGCAACAACTCTGCCTTTCTCGGTGAATGCCACGTCTGTCCAGAGGAGGAACGCACTCGAGAAAAATATAAGCTGATCTGATACTGGCATCGTCATAGCACCGGAAAGCAAATTGAAACGTCGGTAAGGCATTGCAGCATACTCCTGCAGGCTATGATCCACTGACGTATAAGGCGGTGCCACAACGCGGAAAATTTCGAAAACGTATATATACATCAGTAACCTATCGAGCAGATTCATGGATGACGTATATATACGACCGTACCTGTCAAAGGGTTTAAAGATTCATTCCACGCCGAAGTGGCACGAACCGAGGCTTTACGGATCGTCCTTCCGGCTTAAATAGATCACGCCTCGGATTCGAATTAGACTTTGAAAGAAGCGAAAGCGAAGGCTGCGAGGACATTGACCTATGGACAAATCGTTCGGACCTAACCATGTAAGGTATAGGAATCGAGATGACGTTAAACCTGAAAGGAGTTGGAAGCGGGAAGCGAGTCTTGGGGCAACCGTGGTCTCGTGCGGGACACTGACTTCTAACCGGTTTTCTTCACACCGGGGTGCATGGAAAGGGAAAAGTGTCGTTGGCAGATGCACGTGATTGATTGACCGTGCAGCGCCACACGGTTTTATGACTCCGGTAATGACGACGGCAGCGTAATACGGCACGGACACTCCCACTTCTTTCGAGGGTGGGGATGCTCCGAAATTTCTGTTGTTATGGAGCTCCTCGGTCCGGTGAGGAGTGCGCCGTGCATGAATATCTTGAAAATTTTCGAATATTTAATTCCTGCTAGAAAAAATGTATCCTCCGAAGTTTCGACATTTTACACGAAACGAACGAACTAGCTCTGCTTTTCCTCATCGATAATTAATTTTCAACGATCGAAGGACATTTCGACTCGAAAATTTTCATTCCATGGCCACCAAGCCACCGTTGTGCGTGTCCACATGCACTCCGCTCGACGTTGCATCAGGAAAAGGCCAGGGACTCTCAATTACAACACGGTGTGGGTGTTTGATGACGGTGTGCGTATAGCGGATAACGATCGCCTGCAATCACGCTAACCAGTGATGCAACCCGCTTCTCTCCGTCCACCGCGACATATGTCTCTCCACCCATCCATCAGGGCCTTACGTGATCGCCTTCGGTTCGATCCGGGGGGAAGGATGAGTCAAGGGCATTTGCTGTAATATTCCAGCTATAATAACCCTTCCGTAACGAATTTAAATTATACCTCTTGTTTCTATCGGAATGAGTCACACCATGTAGATTCTAATCACCCCCGAAGGCGCAAGTTCTGTAATTAGTACCTTCCCTCGATTATCTTCATGTGTCAACAGCTACGGGGAAACCATGAGGAAACCACGAGGAAAATAATGCAAGAGGTGCACTAGAGGGAGTGTACTAGTTGGTACCCCTCTGGGTTCCTCAGGGTTGAGAGAGTCACACGCAACCTCTGTAAGGAAAACTCAGACAGATTTCCTTGAAACCTCACAAGGGGGTGGAAAGGTGGCGTAATCTAATCCATTTTTTCGTAGGCGAACCCAATGCCAGGAGATTCATGAAGTAAATATAGAAAAAATGCAGCATTTGGTTTCCTGGGCACGTTGCTTCCTATATGATATTGGCGGACAGTTAGAAAAGAAAACCAGAGCATGAGAGAAGCTATTCAGGAAACAGCTGACATCAAGATGCATTCATGCGGAGAAAACGATCGGAATGATTTTCGAAAAACCTCGAGAGGTGATGATGGAACATTTTTAGCGAACGGAAGCGCCCAGAAATCCGAATCACAGTCCATGGAACGGTCATAACAGAACTGGCATCACGGGGTGGGAGCAATTCGTTTGACAAGAAAATCTGAAAACCAAATTGCCAGTTTCACTCGAATTTTCGTCAGAAAAGAATCTCAAGGACCAAAAGGCGCGGAGACAAATGACTCGGCGAAAATCGTGCGCTTCTCCACTTTCTCTTCGTCAGCACAAAGGGAAAAACATATTCTGTCGTTTGCTTGGCAAGTTGGTTTCGCAACGTCGAAGGTCGGACGGGTTCTGGGATTGCGCGAGATCCGAGATATTTTACAAGATTACACGGCCGGACTGGTTTCAATGAGTCTGCCGGCCAGGAAATAAAAAAAATTCCTCCATGGGAACTTACCGAGGATGAAAAAGGAGAGCAGCTGGAGGATGTCTTCCATCCACATCTTTTCACTCGAGATTCGCATCGACTGGCATTTTTTCTCACACACGAACACGTGTTGACTTTGGCACAAGAAATCGGGACTTTCTAAAGGTCGTTCATCTGCGGGGAGACGGGAGACATGGGTAAATGAATCGGCACTGGGTCCTGACTAATCCAAGGTCGGGGAAATCGTTCGAAATGCGAATATCCTTTGATTAAACTCCAGGGAGGGGGGGGGGGGAGAGTGATAAAGTAAATCTGGGGAAGGGAGCCAAAAGAGGCAGATTAGTCAGGCTTGAAAGCATTTCTCTTCTGCCAGGTGGCGACTGAGTAAGTAGGTCTATTGGCGCCACTTCATGAATATTCGAAGAAAGAGACTATCGACGAATTTTCCCATTACCTTCTTCCACACCTTGGGCTAGGAATAGAGCCATTTCCTGCTGGTAAAAAAAAAAAAAAAGGAAAGGAGGCTTGGCTTCATACGATGACGACATTGACATGGGGTGCGGAATGAAAAGATTGAAGGAGGTGTGGTTTGGATATTAAACAGGGGGGGATATTACTTATAAAAGTCAGGAATCTGTCTCCATGGATGGATGACTTCCTCCTCTCAGGCTAAAAGTGGGCATGAAACCGCCCCAAAGGGCAACAGTGGTATGAACGAGGTGCGGCTCCACGAGTTACGATTTTTTTTGTTGTTGGTCTCGTGGTGAGAATCGTAGCGAAAACATGGGAGCTCATCTCACGTAGGTGGAAGTTCCTCATCGTCACGTATCACGGGGCACGCGCGCGTTTCCCTTCATCGCATTCTTTCAGTTCTTTTTTTTCGCTCGGCAAGCCGGAGAGTAATTTTCCCAGGGATTGATTGTGCAACGCCTTCTGTACCACTTCGTTCCCACGTCGCGCGGGAAGTTCCTCGAGGTGATCACGCTTTTTTTTTATCCCCTGAAGGACGAAGGAACAGGTTGAACTGCCTTCACCGAAGACCAAACCTGAACTGGGGGTTAAACAAACAGGAAGCGAGGTTAGCAGGAGATAAGCGTTTTGATTGGCGATTGGCGATTCGCGTTCTGATTGGTCTCTGCAGTCGGTGTGGGACAAATCACATGCCTCGGCAGAGATGACGTCACTCCCGCCTCCACTGAAAACACTAGTCGAGGAACCTTTACAAGCCTACTTCGAGCCCTAGTTTCCTTTCACTCTTTCCATCGATAAGAACGTATATAATTAAAAGGAATAAAGGCCTCGTCGAAGGGGGCGATAGAATAATGCAGACGGCCCCGGCAGATGGTCTTCGAATGATGGGAAGAAGCAATCATTCTAACACGCACATATACCCATGTGGGACTCACTTTGGGGGTTCATAATAACGCGGATTCTAGGCCAGTCTTCCGAGTTCCATGGTCCTTTGCTTCCGAATCCGTGGTGGAATCCGGCTCCTCGGTATGATCGCGATGCGTCACGCCGCGGGGATCGCGATAATGAAATGCGAG
Organism: Darwinula stevensoni; assembly: GCA_905338385.1. NCBI lineage: Eukaryota > Metazoa > Arthropoda > Ostracoda > Podocopida > Darwinulidae > Darwinula > Darwinula stevensoni. The sequence goes on from CAJPEV010000473.1 coordinate 71,141, forward strand.
GGCCAAGGTGACGCTGCGGTTCCACCTGATTCCACTGCACGAGGGACTTCTATCGGCTTCCCTTTCCGTCGAGAGCTTCTTTTCCCTGATGAGAGCTTCTGGAGATTCGCCAGGGACTTCGGTCCTCTGTGGACGTAGTCCCGGATGCCAACACTCTGTTTCCGGCGATTTTCGACGATCGCGAACACGCGACGTCTTCGGATCGCGGAAACCTCAGACGAAATTCGTGATGTGGGCCTTCTTTTTCCCACAATTCTCGAAGAACGGGAAAATGAGGTCGGAGAAGATTCACTTCCGAAACCGTAAAATGATTTTCTCAAATTGTTACTGCGTGGACTCGAGTTGCCATGTGCTTCAACGCATGACACATTCTCTGGAAAGCTGAGGAATATGTACGCTCCACACTTCAGCGACTTGCTTTCCGATTAAATCAATTATTTGATGAATCCATGGGTCCCGAAGGAAACTGGAGTTCGGGAATTCCGCCTGATTAACAACGCTTTTCAGTTGAGTCAGGCATTTTTCACTTGGCTACGTCCACTTAGGGGAAGTGATCCATTTCATGCATGTTCGAGCCAGTGGAAAATTGTCTGACTCAAGTAAAAAATACTGCATCACCAAAGTAAGGACATTCCTGAAACTACTTCCTGTTCGCAAAAACCAAAGATAACTATGGAGGGGAATGGAGTCACCTTGAGGAGTTTCGACACGACTTCGAGACCGAAATCTATTCACGTCCGAAGGCGAATAAATAAGAAATGAAAACACAAGCAGGCACAGGGATGAAGCCACAGAGAAAAGAGAAGGAAACGGAGTTATGTATGTGTTTGCGGGGGCTCGTGATGCGTCACGTTTCCGTCCGATGCACTCGAGTACTGCAGCAGCTGGGCCTCTCCCTTCCGAGGGGGGTATGGAACAGACAGCGCGCAAAAAGGGGTGTCGATGGAGTTATGCACGGGTAAAGAAACACGCCGAGGAGGAGGCGGAGGAGGAGGTACGAACGAGAACACTCCGCACGCGACCGAGACTGGGACTTGTCTGAGAGACTGGGCCATGTGACTTCCAATCCTGGGTGGGTGATTTCGACAGGGTTGCCAGAGTGAGAGAGTGGACTCGGTCGTCTCCCCGGCTTTCGAGAGAGAAATGGCGCTTATTATGGAAATTCGCACGGTGAGACCTGTCATTTCGGCGGGATATATTGGAGTGCCTTCTGTTCGCACTTTCCTTTTGTCAGGGATGAGTGACGTGTCGTGAAAAACCCGTGTGGTTTTTTTTAAATGTGTAGTCTCTCGTACCATTAAGAGCCGGGAAGGAAAGGAGATACGCTCGGATCCAGTAACAAGACTAGAGGATGCAGGATCAAATAGAGGGTGCAATACCCGACAGCCTCACCGCCAGGGGATCGTTGCGCCAGGCACTGTAAGGTGATGCCTGGCACCGACACGTTTCCTACCGAAATGCGTTTTCACTGCCGATGATGAGAGATGACCTGTAGGTCCCCACCGATTTGGCACGCAATTGTACACTCTCGAATGAAACGGGTGTCGAAATCGAGAGGGATCGAGTGAAGAAACCGAGAGGCAAGGCAAGGGTCGAGGGGTGAAGGAAGGATGCACAGATCGAGCAACCGTGTCGTCGTCGAGGTCCGACGGCGAGAATCCTGGATTCTCCACCGTGCGTGAATCCTGTCTTTCCCCTCTTTTCCACCTTTTCCACCTTTTTCGGTATTCCTTTCTTCGAAATTCCCGGCCTAGACTACTTTTACCAGCCGGCACCATATGATGAGTTTCCCAGCTCGGCTGCGAACGAAAGTGAAAAAAGCCGTTCTCCAAAACGCATTTCCCGACGTGACGCGTCTGGCGAAATAAATCTTGGAAACAGGACCGAAAGTATCAACGCCGGCAGAAATTTCCCGAATCTCCCATTAATCTTCCCGACGCAATCCCGATCGAAATTAACATTCCCCCCACCGGCACCCCACCTCCAGGCCGTTCCAGCTCAATGCCCCCTCCGAACAAGTACCATTCCACGGCAGACGAAAAGAAAGCAGTACCGCGAAGGCATCGCAAGCCCTACTTTCTAGTCCCATGCGTTCTATCAAACAAATAAACACAATCGCCCTTCAGACATTTATGGGTTTTCTAAGTCAAACGCTGACAAAAGAAAGTCAAACAACACGACGAGGAAAGTCAAATGCGTCGCTGCGCTACTGGAGAGCATCAAAAACGACATGCGGCTTCGAGTGCATTTGCATATGGCGCTCCTCTTGCAATTTATAATTGGCATTTTGGCAATTTGACAGGTTTAGTCATGGAATGTGCTACCTGCGGTGAAGATAACCAGGAAACTGCTGCGATAAATGGCCCTAATCAATTAAGAAAAAATTAATTTTATTGAGATTTTTATTGCTGGGCTCAATTTCATTCCACAATACCGGTTGCACAATAAATAAATGTTTAAAAATGCAGGTCGAGGGGTAAGGAGAGCCCCGAATGGTCGGGGGTTGCACATTCATATGATACCCCTGACATATCGTTAATTATCAAAAAGATTAATTGCAAGAGGAGCATCATGTAAATGCATCTGAAGCCGCACGTTGCGAAAATGCAAGGAGAGGGCATTACGCTTTCTCATTACGACGTTGGACTCGGAAAAACCGAAAAAAAGATTAACCCGCTGATAAACTCAACGAAAACCAATAAGATCGATTTTTTCTTTTTTGCTTGAAAATAAAAAGAATATGAGGAAATGCGCTCAGAAACCTGAAACCAAGAAATGAACTCGTTCGTTTTCCTCGAATCCAATTCAATGAGATCAAATTCGATCGGCTCCTCTGCCTCGCTCCTCTGCCCGGCTCCTTTGCCTCCAAACCGCAATAACAGCGAAACCGCAAGTGAAAAATTAGACGTCCTTCGCCATTTACATATTTAAAAAAAAAAACGAGGATGAAAGTGATGGTCCGTGAAAGATGAACTCGATTATCCGCTTCCTGCCTTTCGGGTTCATTCACGAAAAGAGGAATCCGGGACTCATTTCCTCTTCGTATAAATCGGGACGACGTTCCCACCAATTTTTTTTTCCCGCGTTTTTTTAATTTTCCGCTGCGAAAACGCGGATGACTCGACATCTCCCGTTTCTCGCGAAAGTCTCTTGAAAGTTCTCGAAAATGTGACAGGTGGTACCTGCGGCTTTCGTTCCGACTCCAACGAATAAATAAATAAAATTATTTATTTATTTAATAATAATAATTATTTATAATTAATTATGAATTATGCCACGACCAACCCATGTTGCGAGAAAAAACGTTCAGGAAGAGGTAGAATCGACTGCAACTTTCGTCGCCCGCGTCAACGCCTCGACTCGCTCGTCGCCGCGCGTCTCGCTCAGATTCGCGGGCGTCTCCGAGGATCTGCGTCGTCTTGGTCGGCAGGGCTCGTCCTTGGCAATAAAAGCAAAAGGCGTGGTCGAGTCGTCTCTTTTGTCGACGCGGAACTGCGTATCTTATCCACTTCTGAGAAACAAGCGTGACAATGCAGGCTCTCCCTAGATGCCTCCGCGAGAGACATCTAGCAAGAGCCGAGCGAAGCTCGGGAACCGAGTCGCCAGGGTCGTTCGCGCGAGGGCTTCGGTCGTTCGCGCGAGGCAGCTGGGCGCGTTTCTCAATGATTGTGGCTGGATTTACCGGCTGTGCGGTCAGATTTATCGTCTGCGTTGTCATCGTCGCTCGCCGGTCGTGGCTGAGGTCATTCCGGTCGCGGAGGTGAGTCATCTGGGTTGGAATTATGGCGAGGCAGAGAAATATTCACGACTTCATGCGCATTTTTCGCGTTTCATTGAGCAATTTTCTGATTCGTGCCGGGCGAATGGACTCGGAAGATCCAGTCGAAGGCAGGTCGGCTTAAAGACCTCACGTATATTATTATATTATTATATTATATATATATTTCAGACTGCGACGGATTCAAGAGATATTCTTCTACATAGCTTAACCCTTTCAGACCTGAATTACGACCACAATCAGAATTTTTTTTACATTTTTGAGCTCTTTTCCTATTCGACTTCACATTTTTATGTTCGTTTTCATATTTTTGTTCTCGTATTTTCTATAAGTTTACCATATGTATTGCATATCATACATGCGATTACATAACTAAAGATTACAAAACTGACGGGACGACGCAATCGAGCCATGCATAATTGAGTCCACCGTAGTGCAACGTGGGGCGCAAAGTCACGAGAATCCCAAGAAATTACCATAGAAACAATGGAAACGCAACGTCCATCGGAATGTCCGAAAGGGTCAAACAGTTCAAAAAAAAAAAAACGGGACGAGTGAAGAATTTCAGATGATATCATCCTCAGCAGACAGCAGCGAAAATCGCCGGAGCGACACGAAACCTAAATAGACAAACCGCAAATAAAAATGGGAAACCGCGGATGTGACCCTCTTGGAGCCCCCACCAGAGACATCTAGTGACGATCGACAGAAGCTCACGGATTTATTACGATCGATTGTCTTTGAGGTTTCTTCATAGGCCAGGGTCTCCGGGGCGAATAAAAAAGGAGTTCCACTTTCTAGCTAGCTCTTGCAAAAGATGGATAAGCTGCTTTACATTCGAGACGCGGAAGAGACTCGATCGGGAGGTTGAAAAGCCAAAAAACCAAAAAAACAAAAAAAAAACTTATTTTTCTCTGCGTTCCGAGCGTTGAATTTTCCCGGACGTTCCAGGTCGAATGCGATCAAGAAATGGAACCAGAGGGGTTGCATTAGAAGCGGGTGCTTCTGCGATTCCAGGATTAGTTTTGGATGAGGATGATCCTAATTTGCTGGGCGAGACTCACTCGAGAAGATGAACCACTTCGACACTCGGCCTAGAAGACGCGAGGACACTCTTCGCTCTCTCCGTCTCGGAGTGAGCGGCGATGGGGTCCCCAGGGATGCCGAGCCAGGGATGCCGAGCCAGGGATGCTCGAACGCGTGGGTCGGTTCGCGTCTCGATTCGCGGCTACGAAGATCATTGGTCTGCTAAATGCGGCAAACGGCGAGGAATGCCACGTTCGTGCAAATCCCTGGGGCATCATCGTCTCCACGTCGACAGGGATTCGCCCTCGCCGTGATTCGTGGGCGAAGAGGCCTGATTCGTGGGCCGGCATCCCTGATTCACGCCTCTGCATCCGCCGGTTCCACGGAACTGCCGTCTCCAGGCAGACACAGCAACTTCCTCCGCGCCTCCTACAGAAAACTTCTCCGAATCCAAGCATCCTTTTAATGCAAACCATAATTATCTCTGGGTTTATCGACGGTCTCGAAACTCCTCGAATTTAATGCGAACCATCTCACCTCACCTCATCTCACCTCATCTCACCTGCTTTCGCCAACTCAGGTCATGAGGTTTCAAGTTTGAGCATTGAAATTGTTCAGTACGATTCTATCCGGGGATAAGATCACGAATCCGAAAATCAAAAACATAGTCTCTCATTTCCATCAACGGTTTCGCCGATTCCATTCGATCCAATTCAGTTCAATTCAATTCTTTCCGGATTTTTTTGTTTTCTGCAGGAAACCGAAAGCACTTTCCCCCGATTCTCTTCTGCTGAAATTTGACCAACGATCGCGTCCGGTTTCCGGGACTTTTGGCGGGATTCGAGTGTCTCGCCTCACGAGTGGCGTTCATTCAACGATACGTCAATCTATCGATAATCTGCGGGATGCCCAAAGCACACTCTCTTCCATTTCTCATCAAATTTTCTCTATTTTTTCATTGAATCACCTACGAAATAGAAAAAAAGGGGGCGATTCCGCGTTTCTCCCACAGAGCGTCGTTCGGGCGAAGCGGATCTTCCGCATCGGCGGATTCGCCTTCGAGTCTCGGCCTTCCTTTCGGCCTCCTCCGGCAGGAATTCCTCGCGAATCGAAAGGGAGGCAGGGGGGGGGGGGACGCCTCCATCCCGGCGTCCCGCGGACGTCCGCGGAAGGTCCTCCGGATGCTCCAGGGACCTCCATTGGGATGTCGACCCGGGTTCAACGGGTCCGTTACGCGTAACGTGCGACGATCGAGGATGTAGATCGGTTTAAAAACAAACGCGATTTATTTATTATTTTATTGTTATTATTATTTTTTTTTTTTACCGGGTGTTGTGAAATGTCCAGACCTATTTAAATAAAAATGGAGATAAACACGAGGGATAATGACATCAGTTTTTAATTACATTCCATGAGGGCGAGAACACCTTAGATACCAACTCTTGCATAAATATTTATAAATAAATATTTCTCTCTCCAATGAGGCGATGACGCCCGATTTATGCGGCTAACAGCATTTAGCCGCATTTTGTGCGGGTGGGTCGGGAACTTTCGGAACACCCTGTACGAATTTGGGGATGCGGTTATCTTTGACCTGTACAAAATATCAAATTAGTTTTTTTTTAAATAGGGAACGAAATTGTCGCAGTATTAGGAACAGATAAGGAGTAAAATTAATTTCGCGACAATTCTGTTTTGAAGAGAAAAAACTCTTTCGAAAAAAGGATGCGGAATAGGCAGAAAATAATGCGGAAAAAAATTGCGAAACTAAACTTTGTCGCTTTCGTGTGTTATGTGTTGCAAGGGTGGGAAAGAGCAGGACTTGTCATTATTTAATAGAACCACCAGGAAGACTTTTCAAGGTTATTGAGTACGAATTGTCTCCATTAACCTCCCTAGACAATTAAGAAAATGAAAATAATAAGGATTTGGCACGTGGAAGTGCCACTCAGGCCTTGGGAGGTTCAACATATCGAGAACGGTAAATAACATCAGGATCTCTTCGGTAAAAAAAAAAAAAAAAAAAAAAAAAAATTATATACAAATAAAATAAATAAAAAGTAAAAAAAAAAAACTAAATATTTAAAATAAAGAATGGAATAAATAAAAATAAAAGCTGGACAGATGTGTTGCAATTCCGAGACAATTCTGGGATGAGTTGAAGCCCGCATCGGGGATGAACGAAGCGGGATCGGGAATTACGGCCCTCAAAACCGCAGTTCGTCGGGTTGCGCAATCGGTGCCCGCATGGGAGTTGGCAATGTCGGGCTCCGAGGGGGATCGGCGACGGAATCCGGGGCAGCGAATTCCCGGCACGCTTTCGTTCTCGGTGGGAAAAACGCGGCGGAATGCCTTCGATGCGAAAGAAAAAAATCGAAGGAGATGTCGATTTCCCTTTCTCCCGCGGCTGAGTGGAAAAGTGCCGCCTGGATGCGATTGGAAACGTCACCTTTCACTTTCGGGTCATCCGAGGAAGTCGAGCGGAGACACGGTTCTTAAGTGACATGGGGAAAGGCACATTTTTTTGCAATCGCTTTTGAGGCAGTAGCCCCAGGAAACGTCGATGAAAGCATTAAATGCACTTTGGCATTTTCATTTTTTCGATACCTGTACGGTTCTCATGGATCTTCTCTATGTACTATTCAAGTACTGCATTTTTTGCTTTTTCTTCCCAAGTGTACTTGTATGCGAGACGTAGAAGTGAACTCAATGGCGATTCTGGAGATGATATCACAAGATATAGTCAACAATTTGAGCTTTCATTGAAAAAGCAATACAGCAATGCATAAACACATAAATCTCAACTGATTTCTATCTAAGCCGACACACGGCGGATATTGGGGTATATAGAAAAATTAAAAAATATATTGGCACCATGGGAAGGCGAGAAAAAGAGCAACAAAAACAACCAGGTGCACGCAGCAGGTCAATCTCCATAGCAGTCTTTCTGACGTGCAAAAAAATCAAGCCAACACAAATACACGGGCATCGCACGGTGTACAGGGAAGGGTAATATTTTTTCAACATTTACGATATTTTGCAAGGGAGATTGACCTTTGGTGTGCACTCAGCAGGAAAGCCTATCCAACATGAAGGCAATAAAGCAAAAGAAAACCTAGGCATGTCAGAGAAGACATGGCAATAAACAACCAACACCAAAAAAAAAACACAGCAACCATTAACATGAGAGCAATATAACAAGACAATAAAGGCATAAGAAGATAATAATGGGATAATGGCACAAGAAGACAATAATGGCACGATGGCGGGTCTCAATCCTCTCCTCACCTTGTCTCTGAATGACATTATTCTCATTAATTCTTTTTTTATGATTCACTGGGTGATAAACTCAGACTCACTTTCAATCTCTTTGTTCGCCAGAATGGGACAATTGATTGTTGTGAGAACATAAAATGCAAGCCCTAATTATGGCCTCTTTCTTCTGACATTCTCTCCTTTTCTTTTCTGCTCATTATGTACCCTGTTTCTTTCTTGGGTTCAAAACATGATAAAGAAAACACTCCCTTTCTTTGTTATGGCGATGCAAAGTTTGCACTGTTCCCTTCCAGGGAACAAGCATGAAGATGAGCTGATTTATTTGGGACACCGAGTCTCAACTGGCTGTCAACCAGTCTCAACCACCTGTCAACCGGGATTATTCAACACCAGTTCAGATATCAACACATCTTTCTATAAACACCTGTTGGTATTTGCAATATGACAGATACATCACAGACCATGCAACTGATCTGATTTCATCATTGGGCCTCATGAACATAGGTTTAAAGTCAAATGGACCTGATGCATGGCCTCCATAGACTGAATTGGTCAAGAGATAACTGAGACCCCCATAACTGTACAGTTCTCAAAATTTTCAGTACTCAAAGGTGACGGTCTTGGTTTTCAAGTACTCATTCAATGCCTCCTCACCTGGAAAAAAAAAGAAGCCAAAAACAAACATTAGGTAAGGTAAAGATGCTCAATAGACTCAGAGACAGACAACCATACCGAGATCTTTGCCGAATCCCGACTGTTTGAAGCCGCCGAATGGAGCTGCAACATCAGTCTTGTTGTAGGTGTTGACGAAACAGGTCCCAGCTTCAATACGCTCCGACACAATCAAGGCCTTGGTCAGATCTCGGGTGAACACGCCCGATGCCAACCCGAACTCGGTGGTGTTGGCCCGACGGATGACCCCGTCGATGTCTCCATCGTAGAACTTTGAGATGATCATCACTGGACCAAAAGATTCTTCTTCTGCGATGTACATGTGATCCTCAACGTCGGTGAAGACCGTCGGCATGAAGAAGAGCCCGGGACGATCCACCTGCTTCCCGCCGTAGACCAGAGTTGCTCCCTCTTTCACACCTTGTTGGCAGTACTCTATCAGCTTCTCCAGATGAGCCCGGTGATTCTGTGGGCCATGGGCTGTCCCTCTATCCAAAGGATCACCTATTGCCTGTAACCACAAAATGATGAGGTACACAGTGATTGAAGCTGCCATGTTCAATCTTCAGAGTTTAAATAATCAGGCAGAATAATTGTATCTTCATAACAGTATCCCACACCAGCAAAAAATACATTTTGACAATTGCACAGTCATGAAAGAGCTGTGGATAGGTCCAGGTTGTTGAGTAGTGAGAATTGAAGGAAAATATAAATAAAAAATACAGAAAGATAATGAGAAATAAAGCAAGCTCCTCCTACCATCATGACAATTACCACAGGCATTTGAAGCATTTAATTAATATCAAGCAAAAAAGACTGACAGCCCTTCCTTGATCTCATTCAGGTAGTGTGCTGCAATACTGCAAGGGAGAGCATGAAGTATCAAGTAAGTTTCCACTAATTTTATGTTTAAGATTGGCAGTACATGGCATCTTCATGGATGACACATAAAGGCATCCATCCTGGTACAATATCCACAACACCTCTTCAAATATTACTGAATATATAACATAAATCACCTAGACCATTTTTCTAGCTACTTGGTTGGGTACGACAGTTCAGAGGTTAACCAGGTGCAGTGGGTGTGTGGTTAGGGCTTCTGAGTAAAATCTGGGAAGCAGGAATTCAAGCCCAGGTGGAGGTGATCTCATGTGACCTGCAATGCACCTACCTAGTGCTGCATAAAGGTGACACTCACTACTCTCATACCGTTTCTAGGGGATACAGAAATAATGTACCATAATACTTATTCCTGCTCATCATGGCCCTTGGTGACTTATGGGCTACCCATAAGGCATCCTACAGCATCATGGAGGGGCAATTGAGAAATTGTGAGTGAGGTGCTTGAACTAAGCAAGCTTCTCAGTTTTCTCTGTGTGTAATTAAAAATGTCTACTGCATGTCCTATGCATAAAAAGAGAAAAGAGAGGCTGTTCCAAGGAATGGCTAGACAGACCATTTTCTTGACTTCTTCCACAACCCTTCTCACAAATTCATCATGAATTGACTCCTCGATAAAGAGTCGACCTGCAGCAATACAGTTCTCTCCCTTGTTGAAAAAGACCCCTCCCATGGCCTGCAAATGCAACAAAAGGGTCATGTGAAGCCACTGTAATAAGGCATGAATAGGGTAGCAGGATGAATTTCAGCTGGGTCCTTGCCTGCCTGACTGCCCGATCTAGATCACAGTCAGCAAAGATGATTAGAGGAGATTTCCCTCCAAGTTCTAATGAACACTTTTTCACATTTGACACAGCACAGCTCTGCATGATGATCTTGCCTACTCCTGTACTCCCCGTAAAGCCCAGTTTCCTAACTCGTGGATGTTCAGCAATTGCATTCCCACACAAGGTACCTGTATATGGGATTAAAAAAAACTCTGAACTTATCCATCATCATAAAGTAAGGAATTCAGAAATTAAAGAGAACTGACCAGCTCCAGGCAAGACATTGATAACTCCTGGAGGTATTCCAGCTTTCACAGTGAGTTCTGCAAATTTGAGTGCAGTGAGGGGAGAGACTTGGGCTGGCTTAATCACAACAGTATTTCCAGCTGCCAAGCAAGCAGCCATCTTCCATGAAAGCATCATCAAGGGATAGTTCCAAGGAGTCACCAGACCACACACACTGAAATGGTATCATGATATCATGCTCCCCATCAGCACACAATCACCAGCAGACAAGTGCAGAAAGAGGAAACCTTACCCAATTGGTTCTCTTTTGGTGATGGTGAGATTCCTATTTGGTCGAGCATGGTTGATGGGGATGGTGGTACCATGGATCTTGTCACACCAGCCAGCAAAATACCGCCACGTGTCGATGCTCATCCCAACGTGTGTCTTCAGTGCCAGGGTGTAGACAGCACCAGAGTCTATGCTTTCTATTGTGGCCAGCTCTTCCTTGTGCTCCTCCATCAAGTCAGCCAAGCTGTGGGAGAAGTGACATCATTAATGGAAATTCAAAGCTAACAAAATACCTATAAAAAAAAAGTGAATTTCCAGATGCAAAAGAGCCCCAGTAGAAAAGATCCCATTCTTGCCTGTATCATTGTTGACCATCAACTTGAAATGGTATATGGGAAAACATAGAGTTAAAAGAGGCTGTGCCCAAGCCAGAATGAAGGATGACGTTACAGCATCAAGACTGTGGAAATCAATCCACGATTCAAGAAAGGACACCTGTCAATGAGAAAGACACAATGCCATGCACAAACAACATGCGACATGCAAGACCATTGGGGTTAGGAATTGTTATCTTAAACCCACCGATAGAGCAGTTTCCCTCGATCTCGGGCATTCATCTTCCCCCATGGCCCATACTTGAAGGCCTTCTCAGCTGCCAATACAGCTTTATCCACATCCTCTCTTGAAGCAGACTCCACCTAAACATGGCAAGAACACATATCACAAAGAATAGCAATGAGCCATAACTAAGAAGACATAATCTACTCCTGACATGAACTAGATTTTCAAGGAACTTCACAGGTTAAAAGCTACATTGTGCATCCAAGAATTTCCATTGGGAACAAGTCACTGTGACACATTGCCTCTGAATAGAGTGGAAATATTTTCTACTTGCCACTCTGTCTTTGGCTACTCTAGCTCTTTTCCTTATTTGGTTCCTTGTTGACCATCATTGGTGAGGAATGTGCAAGAAAGGGTCCTATAATGTTTATCATTAAAGCTTTAGTCGATCAAAATGCAAAGAGACTGAAGATTAAAATTATGTGTAAAAAAGTGAGGTGCAACTTTTATTACCTAGATTTGTATCAAGTTAAATTTCAGAAAGAGTTAACTATTACAATTAAAAAATTAAGTTTCCATCAGCTACTATTATCAAAGCAATTTACTTTTTATAACCAACAGCAACTAAGAGACACATAGGAACATGCATACTTCATGCTTCACCAAACATACCTCACAGACTAGGCTCTCATCGTTGGGATTTATGGACCGGAGCTTCTTGTCATTGGTGCAGTCAACAAACTTTCCATCAATGAAGAGCTGATGAGGGAAGGATATGTCCATGTTGTTGACATGCATGCGGACCGCATCATATTCAATGTCCACGCTCCCACCACCACCTCCTCCCCGGGCTGTCTGAACCACCAGCTGTATGAAGTCCTCAAATGTGGTTGCCATGTACACCTCCTCATTCTGAAGTTCCACTTTGGCCTTGTCCTTCACTTCCTCCACCAACCTTCATGGGGGCATATGCTTCAACTCTGCTCACTTCTCCCAGCCTCTAGGCCAAACACTGACGACATCAAAATAACTCACCTGACAACATCCATAGATCCTGCTCCTGCAGCAAAAAAGTCGGTCTTGTCATCAACGTCTACGCTGAGGATTGCCTGCCAGACAGATCGCAGACTCTCCTGCACTTCTAGTTCAGCATCTGTGAGTTCCACCCGAGGTCTCACAGCCTCGGCTTTCCCAAAATTTTGTGCATATATCATCTGACCCTCCACAGACACTCTTTGCACATTCACCTGTTCCAGGCAATAATGAAATTGGGACTTGGCTGACAAGGAATAATTTCAGAACTATCTGAAAATGTTTATTAAAAAAATGGTCACTTTACCATCTTGCCATCATTCCCAAAGAGGACAAGTCCCTCTGGATGGACAATGCCTGGTTTGCTCATTCCATCAATAGGTACAGGATCCCCTTCAGGTGGCATCCCATCCCATAGCTGACTCCCAAACAATTTGGTCTAAGGATTAGAAACATAAAAAGCCTAAGTTTTCAGGCATAAATACACCATCATGTTTATACACTCTGCCCAAAGGAGAGCCTTTCGGATATCAAAATACTGACCTGGGCAAGAGTTGTATACTTTATTCTTCCCTAAATGTAGCCTCTTTAACTGGAAATTATTTGCAATTGAGTTCTAGATTAAGAAGAGGATAAGAAACTAGCCCTTAATAGATGCTCAGAATCCTTCTTACCCTATTGGAATCCGGTTCCGTGTCAAAACATCGACGGGACAAAACATCGACATGACAAAACATCGACGTGACAAAACATCGACGAGACGATACATCGACCAGGCAAAACATCGACGTGACAATACATAGACTAAATGAAACGTCGACAAATTTTTTTTTTCCCTCAGATTTTTTTTGAGATCGCTACTGTTACGCATCTTCCGCAGGGCCTTGCTACAATCGACTATCAATCCAGGATGACAGATAGAAGTCAGGTTGAGGATGGCATATTGGCTTCGGCAAGCAATTTGGTGCTAATCATCCGTCTATAATGTATTACTTGGTTCCAGTTCTTAATGAAAGTACCGACTTTTTCTGAATTTTATTGACACACAGTCAATAGTCAAAAGGATTTCAAACCACATCAAGGGAGGCCAAATACAAAAAAAAAATAAAGAATTAGAATAAGGTATCAGCTTTTGGCAACGATAAGGAGAATATGTTGAAAAGAGGAGCCTGTCATTGCACGGAACAAAATTACACCTGGAGATTGAAATTATGTGCAATCCCGCGTAAGTACTCTTTCAAGGGCCGCTGCTCATAATCCAAAACAATAGAGGTGATTCGGAGAGCGCATTGACGATAAATTTTGCGGCTCGGAGGAGGGTCTTGTCCTGCAATATATTGCTCCATCCTGAGTTCATTCAGGCTCTGTTCCTTCTTGAGGCAATCGATAAACTTCCAGACAGAAGGATGATTAGCCCCAAGGAGCTGGCTGAAGCCACGATGCCATCCCTCGACTGAATTATTTGTTCTTGGTAATCCATATCATTCAGGCTCTGTTCCTTCTTGAGGCAATCGATAAACTTCCAGACAGAAGGATGATTAGCCCCAAGGAGCTGGCTGAAGCCACGATGCCATCCCTCGACTGAATTATTTTTCTTGGTAATCCATCTCGAGCAGCTTCATAACAGTTCCATAAGCTGATGGAATACAGTGGTTCTCTTCTGTGACCTCTCCTATCGGGGCGCCCAATCCAAGTGTCCTCGAAGTAATCCAAGACTGGACGCAGCAATGCTTCATTCGTCGCATAGTATTCAGAGTCCACTAGCTCTTCAAAGGCTGCAACAACATTTGTTTCGGGTACGAATGCCAATGATGCTAGTTGTCGAATGTTTAGAGCAAAGTCTGGGTCTGTAGCATATTTCTCCTGGAGTCCACTGCTCTGTATCTTCCTCCAAATGCATTGACTGAAATGGAAAAAGCAACCACGCTGCCTAGCAGCTGGAAACTCAGCATGGAAGGCACTGATGGCACTTTGTTCATAGTCCGTCAGAATTGAAGCAGGATTTAAACCTGCTCTCAATGCTTTCAATTCCGAGAGCACGCGTAAGTATTTTCGGTTCTGTTGGGCATCAAAGCGAAAACGATGGGTACCACGTTGTGATACTTCACGCCATGAATGGTATCAATTTGAGCAAAGAGGGGAGGTGAGGTCTTGAATGTGCCGTCAGCATACCAGTGATCACAATTTGCCATAAAATTCAAGTTTCGCTCCGTGCTGAAAATTAAAATCCGATTTTTTTCCTGAGCCGCCGTCATACAGCAGAAAGGGATCACATGTACATGTTTTTTTGTATTCTTCAGGAATCCTTAGGTCGTCTAAACGACTTGGGGCCGGCAGTGGGGCTGTAGCTCTCTGCCTCGCCAGCTGTACAGTTCTTCTCATGGACGAAACGGACGGCAATTGCCCGCTTACTGAATCCGGCAGTCCAGAGCTTGATTTGGCGATGATGTTATGAGTACCATCCTGCGTGTGTCTTGCTTGTTGTTTCATGTCCTCGTACACTGCCTTTGCTCAGGCTGCTGCACACTCTGGAACGTGGTTGTATTCACTTGCTTTTAGTATGTGATCTCCATCTGTAAGGCATCTGCCACGGCATTTATGACTCCAGTACTGAGTACATTTCCAAAATATCTTGCTGCCTTTCTCCTTTTCCTTGCAATATGTGAACCCAGAATGGGAAAGCAGCTACTTCCCCTTTTGACTCTTCCCAAACTCCAGTGGCATTTCAAAATTTGACCGGAGCAGATAACAACTGAGATACCAGCCGATGCAGTGGAAGCAGTCGAGAATCCGTCAACCTTAATCAGCCGTGGAAGTTCTTCACAGGGCTGTCCACCGCTGCGGCCTCATAGAAAAACAAATTAAAGTATTTCCCTCTTGACTTTCGCATTCATGCATCTTTCATTAACATTTTGAAATACTTCCCTCCAATAATCTACGCTAAGGAGACATATTTCAAACGTAGGAGTTTTCCTGAACTCAGCCATTAAGCAGATACTTCTGAGGGAAGCTTATATTTTCTGTCTCGGTCTCGTTGAATCAAAAAAAAAAATCAGGAAAATAGGACTTAAGGAAAAATAGCACTGATTGGTTTTAGCGAAACAAATTTTTTCTTCTGAAATGGAGACTCAGGGAACTCCATGCCACCCAGTTTCAGCCTCATACATTTCCCTTTCTTTGAATTAGCGTCAGTCAGTCACGATCGTCTATATATATTAGGAATGTAGAATTTTTTCTTTAGGCAGCTATCCATCAGGTACTTATTTGCCAAGTTTTTTAACTTTCATGCGCCCTCTGTTTTGCTGGCTCAGAAAATTCCTGAAAATACGCCTTTGCAAAATATGTGCCCTGAGCCGTTTTAACCGAAACGTACCTTTTTTTTCTTACCGAAATACATCCTCAGTGAGCTACATGCCCACAACGTTTCAATATTATACGTTTGCCCTTTTCGCTGGTGAAAAAAATTTGTTTGGAAAAGCCGACTCACCCTAACGCTATGCCCGGAGGGGGTGCACCATGGAAGCTGAATATTCCCTCAGCTCAGTAATATCATATCACTTATACGTGTGCCAAGTTTCACCTTTTCATTTCCATCCAATTCGCCACGACAATTTTTTTTCAAGACGTCGCACCTCGAAAAAATTCCCTCAGGGGATGTAACGAGACTCAACATTTTTCTTTTACTCCTTGTGTCAGTTGTCACATTCATGGAAAGTTTCAGCTTTCCATGTTCATTAGTTTCACTGATGCAAAAAAAATAGTTGAAAGCATCTCTCTTTGAATATTGTGCCTCCAGGGCATTTACATCCAAAGTCTGAAGTTTTCTGCAGCATCACAATAGGTAGTTATGGGTTCCAAGTCAAAACATCGACGCCAAAACATCGAAACGACAGGACATCGACGGGACAAAAACATCGACGTGTCAAAACATCGACGAAATGAAACGTCGACAAGTTTTTTTTCCCTTAGAATTTTTTTTGAGATCGCTACTGTTACGCATCTTCCGAAGGGCCTTGCTGCAATCGACTATCAATCCAGGATGACTGATAGAAGTCAGGTTGAGGATGGCATATTGGCTTCAGCAAGCATTTTGGTGCTAATCATCCGTCTATAATATATTACTTGGTTGCAGTTCTTAATGAAAGTACCGACTTTTTCTGAATTTTATTGACGCACACAGTCGATAGTCAAAAGGATTTCAAACCACATCAAGGGAGGCCAAATACAAAAAAAAATAAAGAATTAGAATAAGATATCAGCTTTATGCAACGATAAGGAGAATATGTTGAAAAGAGGAGCCTGGCATTGCACGGATCAAAACTACACCTGGAGATTGAAATTATGCGCAATCCCGCGTAAGTACTCTTTCAAGGGCCGCTGCTCATAATCCAAAACAATAGAGTTGATTCGGAGAGCGCATTGACTGTAAACTTTGCAGCTCGGAGGAGGGTCTTGTCCTCCAATATATTGCTCCATCCTGAGTTCATTCAGGCTCTGTTCCTTCTTAAGGCAATCGATAAACTTCCAAGGATGATTAGCCACAAGGAGCTGGCTGAAGCCACGATGCCATCCCTCGACTGAATCATTTGTTCTTGGTAATCCATCTCGAGCAGCTTCATAACAGTTCCATAAGCTGATGGAATACAGTGGTTCTCTTCTCTGACCTCTCCTATCGGGCGCCCAATCCAAGTGTCCTCGAAGTAATCCAAGACTGGACGCAGCAATGCTTCATTCGTCGCATAGTATTCAGAGTCCACTAGCTCTTCAAAGGCTGCAACAACATTTGTTTCGGGAACGAATGCCAATGGTGCTAGTTGTCGAATGTTTAGACCAAAGTCTGGGTCTGTAGCATATTTCTCCTGGAGTCCACTGTTCTGTATCTTCCTCCAAATGCATTGACTGAAATGGAAAAAGCAACCACGCTGCCTAGCAGCTGGAAACTCAGCATGGAAGGCACTGATGGCACTTTGTTCATAGTCCGTCAGAATTGAAGCAGGATTTAAACCTGCTCTCAATGCTTTCAATTCCGAGAGCACGCGTGAGTAAGTATTTCCCGTTCGGTTGGGCATCAAAGCGAAAACGGTGGGTACCACGTTGTGACACCTCACGCCATGAATGGTATACATTTGAGCGAAGAGGGGAGGTGAGGTCTTGAATGTGCCGTCAGCATACCAGTGATCACAATTTGCCATAAAATTCAGGTTTCGCTCCGTGCTGAAAAATGAAATCCGATTTTTTCCTGAGCCGCCGTCATTCAGCAGAAAGGGATCACCTGTACATGTTTTTTTGTATTCTTCAGGAATCCTAAGGTCGTCCAAACGACTTGGGGCCGGCAGTGGGGTTGTAGCTCTCTGCCTCGCCCGCTGTACAGTTCTTCTCATGGACGAAACGGACGGCAATTGCCCGCTTACTGAATCTGGCAGTCCAGCGCTTGATTTGGCTATGATGTTATGAGTACCATTCTGCGTGTGTCTTGCTTGTTGTTTCATGTCCTCCTACACTGCCTTTGCTCTGGCTGATGCACACTCTGGAACGTGGTTGTGATCACTTGCTTTTAGTATGTAATCTCCATGTGTAAGGCATCTGCCACGGCATTTATGTCTCCAGTACTGAGTACATTTCCAAAATATCTTGCTGCCCTTCTCCTTTTCTTTGCAATATGTGAACCCAGAATGGGAAAGCAGCTCCTTCCCCTTTTGACTCTTCACAAACTCCAGTGGCATTTCAAAATTGGACCGGAGCAGACAATAACTGAGAAACCAGCCGATGCAGTGGAAGTGGATGCAGTCGAGAATCCGTCAACCTTAATCAGCCGTGGAAGTTTTTCACAGGGCTGTCCACCGCTGCGGCCTCATAGAAAAAAAAATTAAAGTATTTCCCTCTTGACTTTCGCATTAGGGTAAATAAATTCATGCATCTTTCATTATCCGTATGTGAGTATGCAGAAGTGTGACAGATTATACAACGCGTTAGAGTCCTTGTGAAAGAGTTGCGAAGCAATGAACCTAGCACTACTGTAATACAACATTGGAAAAAAAAGTATTAACTTACAGATTTGAGTCAGAGTTGAATAACAATATGACGTAGAACTTCCTTATAGTCTTGCAGTTCGAATGAAGTCACACGAAGCCAGTCGAGCGACTGATTTGGTGGGATGTTGGGTTATCTTATATCCCAGGTCCATCCCCATCCCAATCCATCCTTGCTGGTTTGTGGTGGGCGTGTAATCCTCTTACTGGAGGATGGTCACAAAATGACATTAAGCCGTGCCGAGTGAAAATCTTAAGGTGAGCGGGAAGATCTTGAGTAGATCAGTTATCAGCTACTTTGACCGAAATCCGCTTAACGGGGGAATTCCCATTGCGATCTTAAAAAAATCTGAGGGAAAATTTTTGTCGTGTCGATGTTTCCTTGTTTCGCTGTTTTGTCATGTCGATGTTTTACCTAGTCGATGTATCGTCTCGTCGATGTTTTGTCATGTCGATGTTTTATCGCGTCGATGTTTAGTCGTTTCGGTGTTTTGGCGTCGATGTTCTGACTTGATACCAATAAGAAGTACAGCGTAGTATTATGAAGATTTAATAGGCATAACTGCTTGTGGAATTCTTCCCCTGTTGGGTAAAACCACCAAGTTCAGACAGTTAAGCTGGCCCAGTCTCATCATTCGCTCGTCCCATCTCAATGGTACAAGCTGGAATCTTCATTATTTCCTCCTGGAAGCACAACACTATTAGGTCTGAGTGCTGTAAAGATGTTGTCCTTCCTATTCCCATGACAACCGATATCGCCTATAATGTGGATTTTCGAGCTCGGATGCGGTAAAAATTAAGTCAGACAACTTTCACTTCACCTGTAGTTCAGATACTCCCTATTCAACAAGTCTCAAAAAGGCTTGAACAACTTCATTTTGACGTAAAGGAACGATAACCCGCTTGGTTCTTTTCTCTATGTTCTAGTAGATCTATAAACACGACGTTAAGAGGCTGGGGAAACCTATAGAAACCTTTCAGGGTTATGTTACTCCCCAGTGACACAACTGGATGGAACATGCTGCAATTAGATGTGAAATGAAATTGTAACTAGTTTTTTTTTCCCCTCCATTTGTTTATTTGATATTTTGAACCCGAAGTGGGCAACCAGTCACGCAGAGTATGATGGCGATGCGTAAATATTTAGGCATATTTGCCGGGATGCCTGTGAGTCAGAATTTGTTGATTCCCTTTCGAGAGGAGAGACTCACCGTCTGGGAATGCGACAAAATAGTTGGAACTCTGCCCACCGACCCATTCATTGAAACTAGATGCCTGATTCTTCCATAGCTGCATCGTATAGTTGTGCACCGCTTCGTTGCTGGAAGAGACTAGTTCAGCTTGATCTTGCTTGCAGGCAGTCTCCGCATTATTTCCAGTAATGGTTGTCAGGGTCATCTTCACATAACTGCTCGTACCCGGCACTAGCTTGTACCCTTTCGGAGAAGTCAATCATTCTCTACCTCGTAGAGGTATTGTGAATAGACAAAAAAAAACTATAACATTCCTGAGGATAATGATGCCAATAAAACAATGGCATGCATCTATCGCGTACCTATGTATGCGTTCGTGGTCCGTGCAGAATCAACGTGACATTTTCAAGGACTGCGTAGTCATGAATATGGATAATAGATTCTAAAATGTAAACGATGAAAAAAGGTAACTATGCCATTTTGTGTTTAGGCGACACAAAAAAATGCAGAGCCATAATTGGGCTTCCTCTGCAGGAAAATGAGGAAGCAAGACTAAATTATATTGCATACGACTTGCAAGGGAAAATGATATTCTCGCCCCTGGCATATGCCCATATATCCTAAAAGACACCTCCATATCCCACAAAATTGATCAAACACTGCTAAACACTGCTTAATTCTCAGCTTATCTCATGAACGCAGCTCAAAAATGGCTCCCATAGTAAAAAAAATAGAAGTGCCAGACGCCGATTTGAAGCTTGAAGTAGTCTTGAATCTGGCATAATTTCTGCACGAAATTCGGCGGCACTGGGGGACGGTACAGCAGCCAACAATGTAAGCCGAACTAAAAAACAGCTTTCACTTTTCGTCTCAAAGCGAGATTCAGGGAACTCCACAACTCCAGATAGATAGAGTTTCAAATTTACTGGAACTATTCTGTGTCGAGAGTGGAAGATGCGTACCAAATTGTGTTGCTTTTGATGCCCTCAGAGAGGAATATGAGGAGGTTGCATTTTCCAATGTGAACGTGTTGAAGAAAGGTAATAGGCGTTACCGCGCCTATTAATAAAGGAGCAGATAATTTGAGATGGGAAACGAATTACCTCATTGTAGAAACATTAGCACGTTCAAAGCATCCGTGAAATAAAATTTTATGATTTTTTCCAATTCATTCACCTGCTGGTATTGGCATATCTTTGTAGAAGAATTCGTTGGATGGATCAGCTGTCCTCAGCTCGACGAATCTGGATCCTAAGCGGCATGTGACATTGCCTGAATCTTGTGTCACAGAGTAGCTCAAGCACGCTGAATTCCTGAATGAGAAAAGGCTAATAGACTCCAAAAAATCCCATGAGTTGGTTGCTGTAGCTTTCAATGTCTTAACATACTTAACAGAAGAGACTCTCTCCTATTTCCAACTCTCCCTTTCAGCTTGGACAAAAAAATCTCAAATGCATGCAGTAATCCTATTTTAATTACATCTGAGAGGCTCCTACAATTCATGACATTGCTGAAAGTGTTTGAACTCGAATAATACACTACATTTCTTGAGAATCTGTTCAGAACCTCTTCCATAGTGATGATTTCAGGGCGAGAGGCGTAAAACCTCCGGAGAAAAACGGTGGGTTCTCCCTCTCACCTATGTACGTGTACGAGGAGGTCCGCATTGCATGCAAAAGCATTCCTTGGTCAAAATGATAGCTGAAAAAGAAAGAAATTCAAACTACAGGCATCAAGATATGATCTAAATAAACTCATACCGTTGTGGCAATTTTATACCTCTCGCTCTTAAATTTCACTCTTTCGGAGGCAGCGTCGTCTTGCTTGACATCCTTGGAATTTGTCACACACAGTTTAAACTTAGATATTAGATATACACATAGTTCCACATATGATGAGTGAATTGAACATTCTTGAATTTTAAGGAACAGCTTAATTAATTTATCCAGCTTGCTTTTTAATTTATGTAGAGTTTAGAGAAAACGCCTACAAAAATGTGTGCGAAGTAGTCTCCTAGATTTTGCCCATATGAGTAGCTACCAGACGAAGATCTATTAATACTGTACTTTCACATTTCCATGAATCGGTTGTTACCTTATGAATGGGTATAAGGTTAGGGTGGATATGAAGGGGATTCGGAACGAAGTGTATGTCCCAGTTGGTAAATAGCCGCCAGGCGCCTACCTCAAACTTCAAACGAGGTGGATGTCTCTTCCGTGTCGATTTGGAAGCATATGGAAATTCCTAAACTTATTTATGCACGCCCTAGAGACATCCACCTGTTTTTTTATTCCAGCTGCCGTGTATGGTTTGGATGAGAAACTATAATTCGAGCTACATTCAGACATTAAATTCAAAGCCGTTGTCATGTCAATGAAAGTTGAGGAAACTCGCTGATTGCAAACCATGGAGCACTGAAGCTTCGCAAGGACGACAAGCTCATTAATCGGTGATGTGATCTTCATGTAGTAATTCTGCAGGGATAAGAATTTCAGAGTCGTGCTAGTCCCCATCGCCCTCCAGACGAACCAAATAAGAAGCCTGGTTAGCCGCAGCATCTTACTTCAATCGCATTCTCTAGCCAATTAGAGGTAAACCGGGTCATGCAGCGCATGCAACCTCGTTTCGATGTGAGTGCTTACGCCACATATTTCGTCTGCTCGAGTCACGCGATGTGCTCGGTCGGGGCAATAGGAACTAGCAACTTAGATTTCTGGTAATTTAACCTCGTCAAAATGCCAAGTTTTAATCTCCTCTCGTTCACAAAGCATTCTCGTGTGTATACGCATATTTGCAAAAATGAGTTATTTACTCGGACTGGCGTCATTCGTCCCACCGTCCATGAAAGTCAAAGGATTTCAGTCACCTTACCTCCAAGTATAACGATAACCAATTTCGTTCCCGGAGGTGAATAACTAGATGACCCATTCAGGAAATTGTTCCCGTGCAGTGCTCCATTCTTGAGATGTCCTAGGCGATGAGGGCTGTTGAAGACGCACAGCGAAAGAAGTCGTTAATAATATAGTAGGTATAAACGAGGTTCACTCTACGTGTATAGATTCCTATCATCCTCTGGCAGGAGAACCGTATGTGTCGCATCGATAAGTAAGTCTCGGAAACCTGACGTGGGACCAGTATCCCGTCTGCCGAGCTTAGCCCCGTGCATCTCTTATCACTGGCATAGCCCTTTATTGAATCATTAGTGGCATTGATATACTATCATGATCTAATATGACAATGGCGGCCAATTATTTCCGTGCACGATTCGCCTTTCACATTTCTCAGACTGTCGCCATCCTGGGTAGTTTTACTAAAGAGTGAGTGGTCCTGAAGCAGGGTGGCGCTTCAAAATTCCCTGCATTCGCTTGAGCTTCACATGATGGAAGCCCATGATATCTACAATGCACATGCGAGGTTCATGTTCCGACGCAAACCTAAGGCGTAAAGCCATCGTTATCTCCCTACCTACGACTTGAATAATTGAAAATCCCTGCCACTCGCTGATGGATATCGATTCACCTAACGAATGGGTCACGGCAACATCAGCACGATCTCGATGGCAGAGCCATACAATCAATGTCCTTCACGTCCCTCTGTATGAGCCGCAGAAAGTCCCGATGATGGGGAGGAATAGCACGATAAAAACGCTGAGATTGGCACAATTCGAAGGAACGAATTGCTTCTCAAGCGAATCAAATCAATCGTAGAGCGACACTTCCTTAGAGACGCTTATTATCACCAAACCGCGTCAATACTGCTGAAGTGAATCAACGGGAAAGGCTATGGTCTGATCATTACTGACTGGTAGGTGGGCAGTAACGAACGTGGTTCAAGCTGCAGGATCTCGGTCGCGAATTAACCAAGGGACTCCGTTTATTCATACCACGTATAATGTGCTCTATCCTGGCTGCGACCTCGGCCGAGTGACACATTCATGATTTTTCGTGTGTGTGTCTGTATGTGTGACAGCTCTGAAGGCCAAACGCTTCGACATGTGAACCGGAGTTTATGATAAGCTTTTCCTAATCATCTAAGGAAGTCCCTTTGCAAATAGTTATTTTCTGGATAGCGCCATCCTAAAAATGAGAGCGGAAGTTGGTAGAAAGTCGGTCTTGGTTTGAGGAGCGACCGTTGCGCTTCAAATTCGGCTTAAAGTGTGGGTGGCGGTGCAAGGAATGCAAGCTGATTTAAGAAAAGCATCGCTGCTCATTTCTGAAAAAAAGGGGGATTATTTTCCCGTACCCACGTCGCTTTGCTTGGTAGCAAAAAAAGCTCTAACCTATGAAAATAATCCTACCATTGTGGTAATCTTCCCATAGGTTCGCCATAAATGGCAAGTTCCATGGTAAAATGTACAACCCTGCAATTCAAGTCACTCGGATTTCACAGAAATGCAGGTTGTCACAAAATATACTATTTTTCATGTGGGAGATTGGTACAACTTATGCCCTGGGAGGGGAATCAAGGCCAGATTTTCAGACTGATGTTTTTTTCACAGTCTTCAGAAAAGAACATAGTACCCACTCCCAGTTTCATGAGCTTTGAATCATCGATGAAACGAAGTATTTAAACAGATTCCAGATTCAACCTCAAAGAGAATCGATTGGTTCGATCATTTTGCAACTCATTAATTTGACGCAAGTTTATGTTGGGACAGTTAAAAACGTCAAACTCGATCGCTCAGTAGTGAAGTTGCGAATGAATTCGTTATGCAGTCCGTCGAAGTTGAGTTGGCGGATGCGTCGGGTCACAGAAAGTTGGTAGAAAGTCGGTCTTGGTTTGAGGAGCGACCGTTGCGCTTCAAATTCGGCTTAAAGTGTGGGTGGCGGTGCAAGGAATGCAAGCTGATTTAAGAAAAGCATCGCTGCTCATTTCTGAAAAAAAGGGGGATTATTTTCCCGTACCCACGTCGCTTTGCTTGGTAGCAAAAAAAGCTCTAACCTATGAAAATAATCCTACGATTGTGGTAATCTTCCCATAGGTTCGCCATGAATGGCAAGTTCCATGGTAAAATGTACAACCCTGCAATGCAAGTCACTCGGATTTCACAGAAATGCATGTTGTCACAAAATATACGATTTTTCATGTGGGAGATTGGTACAACTTATGCCCTGGGAGGGGAATCAAGGCCAGATTTTCAGACTGATGTTTTTTTTACAGTCTTCAGAAAAGAACATAGTACCCACTCCCAGTTTCATGAGCTTTGAATCATCGATGAAACGATGTATTTAAACAGATTCCAGATTCAACCACAAAGAGAATCGATTGGTTCGATCATTTTGCAACTATAATTAAACTGCGTTCAAATACAACCCTGTCAATTTTTGCAGTTTGAGCTAGCGAGTCATCACTTCAACGCTTACTTAAGCAATACGTCAGGCAGCTTCAACTCAACCGCCTACGCAGCCCAGTGTCGGCGTGATATCTTATCCATGTTTTTGAATCGGGTACCATGCATGGTCTCCTTCAGTTTTGGAAGGAGATCAAATCCCGGGGGCTCACGTCCGGACTTGACGGGGCATGGAGTGTTTCTCGTTAATATTTCTCCTATAATGACGTCTTTGCAACCAAGATATATGGCCTGGTGTTGTCGCGAACTATAATGATACAAGATTTGAGCCTGTCCTTGCGGTTTTTCGAAACACATGCTTTGTTTTCTACACTATTGTTGCCTGTCTTACCGGTGTTCCCTGATGTCAGTCGCATCATGGAGACACTGAGACACTCTTTCAAAACTTCGTAAAGTAAGTGACACAGGTACCTTATTACATTATTTTCATGAGACGGAATATGCACAACTCAATTTTTTACGAAGTGGAAGGATGACCACCCCTTACCATATTGGGGCTGGAGGAAAATACGTGCATATTGACTGGATAATATACCCCTCCCATGTCTGCTTAAGTGACCTAGGGGAAGGACAGGTCCCCATTTTTGTTCTAAAAGGAACTCTTATTTGCAACTCTGAAGATATGAATTCACCGGGGAAAGCCTAAAACCACGAAAGGTAAGAAAATATCTCCAGAGACGACAAAGTGTTATGTAATGAATGCTACTTTGGAAACTTTAAAGCGTTACGTAAACAGCGACTAGTGTCTAATTCCAACGAAGTTAAGGCATTGGTCAACTCCTCTTTAAGTAGGTTGTGGACCCATCCGCAGTTCATGATGTATGCTGGTAAAGAAAAGAAATTCACACATTTTTTGCCTCATTAGAATTTTATTGGAAAAAAAGTTCACAGAGACCAATATCATTTCGTCCAATAATTATAAGCACACAATTTCAAGCATCACTCGTGTATCAATGCAATAAATATGTTCAATATGACAATGTGGCCATGGCATCATCACAGACATCACAAAACGAAAATGATAAGAGGTCGCAAACCATAAGCGAATGTCTTCATCACGCTCCCAGAGGAGCAGACGGGATGGAAATTCAAATAAGAAAATGAACATTGCATCAACGAGAAGTCTGGAACTTGTGAGTTTTCCCAAAAATAGTATATATTTTATACTTAGATTTTGTCTCGAGGACGCATAAATGTATCACCAAAAGAATATATCTCCCTCTCTCGAAAGATAAAGTTGTCGGATAGCAGTAAATCTAGGGCTTGATTAAAAGATATTCCAAGGATGAGAATTCCGCTAGACTGCTATACTCGTGATACACTTTTTAAAAAATTGGACTAATTCCTTCAGATTAATGATTAAAAAATGTTTAGAAGAACCTACTTCGGTTGCAAATGACCAGTGCTCAGTGCTTCCTTAACTTTACGAAATATACGAAACTCGACGAAACGAAAATACGAAAACTCCAGAGGTACTGCAGCAACAGAATCAAATCATGACAGTTATTGTAAAAATTGCTGTTTACAGAATGTCAGAGGTACAGAAAAAAAGGAGCGCAAAAATCCATGGCCGTCTAGTGACTATAACGCTAGCTTTTATGTCACTAAACAAGTGCATGTAATACAGCATATTTTAATATAGTGACATATATTCGACATTAAAATGCGTACAAGACAGCCAAATCCATTTATATGTACAGTAGCGGAATGAGTGATATTGAGTGACACATTTGGTATAAGATAACATGATGAATATGTGCGGAAGCTTTTCCTTAAATAATCCTTCCTAAAATGTTTTAAAATCTATCGCTTTTTCATTTGGTAGGAGTAAATTGAATTCAATAAAACAACTGTGAGCTCCAAAAGTTAGCAATTCTTTCGAATTGAAATTGCTGTGAAATATCAGAACGGTCAGACGAAATTGTGATATTATTTACATTGTTGCACATCAACATGCATACCATTCTTATCCTCTGAATTCAGCATAGTATTTTCAAAAGACAAGTCTGTAGATATTGATTTGATTCTGGGTAGAATGCATTCAATATTTACTGATTCTGCCCATAAATTAAAAAACGCATATGTTAGTAATATTTCTCAATTCTTGGGGGACATGTTCTTCCAATTCTACTGTCTCACTCAAAAAAGGAGGAAAAAGGAGCCTACTTGTTACTTGTATTGCACCAGCATACTCGTTGTCATCCATGATACAGTAGTGACAATGGAAACTTTGGAAAATAATAATATTATTATTTTCTTAGGTGAGAGAAGTTACTGTCCTCTGAATTTCCTTTTCTGACGCCCCAAACAAAGGTTGCCAAGTTACTAGGCTTTTCTTCTTTTCGAACTTGATTATTAAAAAAGAGACCATTACAAAATACTAATCCAACGAAAGGGATGAAATTCACTTCCGCTTCCAGATAGCCGTTTCAATTTGCAATGCAATCAGAGGATCAGTGGATATACAGCAATGCCGTGCCAAGAAGGTTATTTTCAAAAAAGATTTGTTTGTAGATAGAAGAGCATGTTAATTAATTGTGCCATCCCTTGTAGAATTATGTGGTATCTATAAATATTGCGAAGCTATTTCCTCTTTTCAGCGTGACATTTCCTACAATTTGAGATCTTTCATAGAAACTCAGCCCCGAGTCCAAAGAATGCAGGCAATTTGTCAACTATCGGTGGACAAGTGCTTCTGTGAAAAATCCTGTCCACTATGTTCATGAAATGAAAATACTAAAGCCACAAATTATATTTTTCCAAAGCAACCACAAAAGAAAATGCATGTTTCAAAGTCAATTTCACATTGATTCTCTTCTAGCGCACAATTCGAAATATTAGACAATCTTCCAAACAGTGCATTTATTGACCTAAAGCGATGCATATAGCATCAAGAAAAATGTGAAAAAGGATGGGGACTTGTGAAACAGTGAAAATCAAAGTAGTTCTGAAGCAACCCAGGATACGTTTTTTTCCGGTTGGTTCTGGACAGCATGAACAGGAAATGACTTTACTTCTTCAAACGCCTCGATATGTATTCACTGCTTCGCAAAATTCTGATAATAGATTCAAGCCTACTCTCGAATCACCAAATAGAAATTATGAATAGGTTTTCTGAAATTTTGAATATATGCAACATTGGCACATGAAGAATTTCCTTATTGGCATTTTCACTCGTCAAGGTTGTCCATTTCGGCCTATGCATGGTTTTACCTTCAAAACTAAGGCTGCGATAATGCAATTTCTGAATGGAGTGGTACGCGGGTTATGTACGAGACGGGAAATTAACCGAAATAATTTTTAAAAAGAAAACATCTATTCACGACCATGTCCTTCAGTTTCTCCGGTTGTGAGCTCAGACTACTCATGCACAAATTAAATTGGCAGTTTGATTTCGCAGAAATATCCGTTGTATAGACCAGTGCATAAGAAATCAGCCCAGCAACCATTAGAATATGCATTCCAAAAACATATGCAAGTGCCCGCATGATTCGGCGTTCCAGGACAAAATCCACTTTGGCTCGCTCCGGTCATAGTCAGGTTTTTCCCTGTAAAGCATATGATCAGTTTAGATGGTGAAATTGTCATCCGATCTGGATGCAGCACACCTGAGCCAGTCAGTTGAAATCCGCAATATCGCACCAAAAATCGAAAGATTGACATATCTGCTTTATATCAACTGTTAATACGCATTAGGTATATCGAAGTATTGTGTACTTGTTTTTGGCATAACTGCTCGTGAAGAAAATCCTTGTACACGAGCTGTAATCTGGGGAGATGACTTCCTCTACGGAAAGGGCGTGCGCGGAACGTAATAGAATTATGATTCAGTTAATGCTTACGGAAGATGCAAAAGTACATCAGTGATATCCTCCATAGAATGTCTGCCGCTTTTAGCGAGACAGGTTTTTGTCCGGGAGAATACAAATACGGTAAATTAATATGGAGTTATAATGACATATATGTAAATGAAATGTGAAATTTTTCATTAAGGACGCCTCCTTGTTCAGAACAAGCCCGTCTTAGACGCGATAGCGCACGATGTGATGAGAGTAATTTCTAGATGCCACAACTACTTAAAAGGAGACTTCAATGTGTTTGTTCACACGGTCGTTCACAATTACTCCTAGAAAAAGGGTATTGCAGCGCCCGGCCGAACAAGGAAGAATATTCACGTAGGTCTATGTCACGCTTATCAGCAGTGCAAGCATACCGAGGAGAACACCTTCATGAACAGAAAAACGGCCTTCATGTAAACCTGGTGACATCATTTCTTGACGATGACGCTCTATAATGACGACGTTGAGTTGATGGGAAAGGCCTAATAATAACATATTCTGTATCTCATTGACAGACCACACTTAGCCGCCAAGGACACATCAATAAATCGGTGGAGCAAGCTACAATTAGATATGAGATATTCCATTAGGTATGCGCGAAAGGAAGAAAGTATATCAGTCTTGCCCTGTAAATATAAAATTTCTAACTCAGTACAGTTTCTTTTTCGCAAAAACGTAGTTTCACCAAAGAATTGAATTTAAATGTTTAGTGTTTTTCCCCTGCTCTTGTTTCTTTGATATTTTCCAGCTAAAATGGGCAACCTTACTCTCTGAGCATTTGGAGATGCGGAAATATTTTATTTTAAGATGGTCGCTCGAATGGCAAGAAGTCCGAATTCTTCGTTTGCCACTTAAATGCTAGTATTGAAGACTCACCGTCTGTACCAGTACTAAATGAAAGTACCAGTACCTATTGGGTGGGCATAAAACGAGTGGTAATAAAACGAGTCAGCTAACGGTGTGTACTCATTGATTGCAAAATCCCAAGTGGTTGTCAACCGTGCTCCTCCTTGGATGATTATTTGTGTCCTGGACGGCATAGCACTCACTTTTGAATAATTCAAGTGCTTGAAAATCCGTCTTTGACGGAAAATTTCGAAAATTGTTCAAGTCTGACAGATCAGAATTATTGAATCGGCTTTACCTTTCGCATCAAAATCCTGAGAAGATGGAACATGCTACAATTACATATGAGATGAGATTTTCCAGTTATGAGCGAAAGAAAGTAGTACGTGTACCGCATATTTAAAATTCGTAATACGGCATAATTTCCTTAATTTGATATTCGGAAGCCGAAATGGACGCCCTGACTCTCTGAGTATGATGGAGATGCAGGAATATATATATTTTAGCATAGTCGCCGGAAAGTCTAGGAGTTCGAATTCTTTGTTTCCCTTTCCAGAGAAAGGGATGAAGACTCACCATCTGGGAATGCGACATAATAGGCGCTCAATGAACTCTGCCCACCAACCAATATATTGAGACTAGATGCCTGATTCTTCCATAGCTGCTTCGTATAGTTGTACACCGCTTCATTGCTGGAAGAGACCAGTTCAGCGTGATCTTGCTTGCACGCAGTCTCAGCAGCATTTCCAGTAATGGTTTTCAGGGTCATCTTCACGTAACTCCTCGTACCCGCCACCAGGTTGTACCCTTTCAGTAGAGTCATGCGACCGTGCATCGTTCAGCGTGTATGTGACATTATCAATGGCTACATTGGCAGGAATATGTTGAATTGATTCAAAGAAGTACGCAGGAAACAGCTTACTACGTCATTTTAGATCTAGTTGTTATTTAAAAAAAGAGCCATGATTGGGCTTACTCTGAAGTGGAATGAGAAAGTAAAAAATGCATGAAATTGCAGATTATTTGTAAAGGAAAATGATATTTTTTGTTCCTGCTTTATTCACACTTTTACAGTGTTCATAGAAGGGAAAATGAGCAATCTATTATTACCGATTTTAAAAGAATGCAAAATCATATCATAAAAAATATATTGCCCTGTTTCAGTGGGGGAAGTGGAAGATGATGAAATCAAGGATCAAGGAACTTGTGATGGGAAATGAATCACCTTATTATAAAAATGTCAAGAACTTCGAAGCTTCTCTCAAAAAATCACCAGGCATTTTAAAAATTATTTCACCTGCTGGGATTGGCATATCTGCATAGAAGAACTTGCTGAAGGCCTCGGCTGTCCTCGGCTCGTCGAATCTCTTTCCCAAAAGACATGTGACAGAGGTTGAACCCTGTGTCACAGAGTAACTCAAACACGTGGAATTCCTGAATGGGAAAATAAAATAACAAACTCCAATGAAACCTGTATATCGTCACATGTTTGCTTCAGCGTTCACTATCGGCAACCCAAGTTGCCATGGGAGATCCAAAACTCGTCCAGGGACAATCCAGATTTCCAGAGAAGGGGATAAGTCCAGAAGCGGTCATCCTTTGGATGTACGTTGGATATCATTGTCATGGATCCGTACCTTCTCTTGCATTATGAACTCAAATACAGCAAATTTTACAACATTTATTTGGCAATTGTTTACATTTCACTGAATAACAGGTTCTACGTGGACAGAAACTCGTTATTTTCTTGACTTCCACAGCAGACTTTTCAAAAGTCTATTAACACTCACCTAGGCTCAGACATTTCATTGCAAGCAATTTTGAAGGTAGTTATAATCTAAATGCAAGTTCAAGTTCCAGCGACTCACTGCATGCAAGCCATGGTGCACTGAAGTTCCGAACGTACGACGAGCTCGCGAATCGGTGATGTGATCTTCATGTTGGGATTTGTCGGGACAAAGAATCGCTGAGTCGTGATGGTCCCCATCGTCCTCCAGACAAACCAAAGAAGAATCCAAGGTAGCAGCTGCATCTTCCTCCAATTGCGTTAAGCGGTCAACTGGAGTGAATGAGCTTCGTGCAGCGTATACCCATATCTCCGTCTCGATGGATAAGCTGCGTCAAATACTTCCACTGCTCGAGTCGCGCGGTGCGGTCCGTCCGCACGATAGAGACCTGCAACTTCGATTTATGGCGATTTTCCCTTGTCTAAATGGTAAGTTTTTAGTGTCAGCTGTCACGAGGTAATTTCGTGCGGGCGATCAAAATGCTCTCACAAGACGAAGATGATCTATTTTCTGGTGCAGGTAACGTTCGTCGCACAGTCTATGAAAGTCAAGGGATTCGAGTCACCTAACCTCGAAGTCACACCGAACAGTGTTCATGGTTTCACAAATTCTTGTGTATTACTCCTGCTTCTTCGGTTGGCACTTCTCTGGAGAGAACTTCTTGCAGTGTTAGTATGATGATAACCTATTTTCGTTCCCAGAGGTGAGTACCTAGAAGACTCACTGAGGAAATAGTTCCCGTGCAGAGCACCATTACGACATCTCCTAGGCGATGAGGACTGTTTAAGATGCACATCGAAAGAAGTCTTTAATAATATAGTAGGTATAAGCGAGCTTCACTCTATCTGTAGAGATTCCTATCATCCTACTGTAATATAACTAAATGTTTGCCGCATCGACCAGAAAGACACTGATATCGGACGTTGGGCCATTTTCTCATCGGCTTAGTTAAGCCATATGCATCACTAATCACGGCTAAATCCTTTTCTGAATCATCGGAAACATCGGTCTGTAACATACCAACATGATGCAACGTAACTTAGAACGTGTGCAGTTGATTCTCACGGAAGCATGGGGAACTTGGCTTAGTTTGAGTCTTTCCATGGATTAGAAAGAAGAAATACTAATATTTGATTTCCTACATTCCATTCTATTACGATATCGTGCTTACAATGAACATCAAGCCACACAAATATTTCGGCGTGAAGTTTCCTTTTTCCATTTCTGTAGCTTTCGCTTCTCCAGGGCAATTAGAACGTAGAATGGGTGGCCTAGAAGCGGGGTGGTCCTTCAAATCACGTATTCGTTGGAGAAATCCATGAAATCGAAAATCGGATGTAGGGAAAAAGTGTCGCAATGCACATGAGAGACTTATGTTCCCATGCAAACCCGAATTTCGTAATGCAGTTATATATCGACGTTCAACCTTGAGCCATGAATAATTGAAAATCTCCTCCACGCGCAGATCGGATATCGATTCACTTGACGAAAGCGTCTCGGCATCATCAGCATTATCTTGATGGGATAGCTCGTTCGTAGTGCGAGCGTTCTTTTGCGAGACTGGCTCCCCGGAAATACCTTCATGTTATAGTTGCCAGCAGTGGC
The DNA here is from genome assembly GCA_905338385.1 of Darwinula stevensoni. Lineage (NCBI taxonomy): Eukaryota > Metazoa > Arthropoda > Ostracoda > Podocopida > Darwinulidae > Darwinula > Darwinula stevensoni. The sequence goes on from CAJPEV010000473.1 coordinate 104,318, forward strand.
TCACGATCGCGGTAATGACCAGCTGAAAAGTAAATACTCAATTAAATGAAGTTAGAGCACTTATTCGAAACAGGTCATTCTAAATGAAATTTGGCAGAAGCCAATAATATTATCACCGCTTGGAAATAAAAAAAAAACACAATGTTACTTCTAATGGTGGAAAGAATAATGTTTTTTAGCGTTTGATAGCAACAGCATCTTAAGAATACAGAAAACATTCCGGTATTCATGTTTGTCCCGTCAGACCTAAGCAGAAACTCCCCAAGCAGCATGTTTACGTAAACATATCAATTTTTTGCAATGTAAATTTCTTCCGATTTCCATGAAAATGACATCACGTTTACGTGAAATTTACGCTTCTATATTTAAGTCATCAAAGTGTAGGTGTATTTTACGTAAACTAGACGTCACTCCATCTGACGTGAAGTACATATCAAGTTCATGCAAAGTTAATATCACACTTTCCATATGAAACTTTAGCTGACCAACCCGCAGTTGCAACACCAAGATTCCTCATTAGATGAATCTTGGTATTGCAACCCTTGTTCCCTGCACCCAACAAATGGTATCAAGTACTGGCTTTCCTGATATATTATAATTTTTTCTTACCGTCCTTCTACCTTTTATCATGCAATCCATGAATGGATATGGAAAACAGGAAATTATTACTATAAAAATTATTATATACTGAGTCCCTTAGTAATTTACGACTTCGATTCGAACAATAATTTCGTAACGCGCCCTAATTCCTCTCATCTTAGGGTCGAGGTGTTTATGACATGGTAAAGATAGGAATATGGATATCTCCTCTAAACATATATTCCTCTTCCCGAGGTCGTTGTATGGGAGGAGGAACTAGTGAGTCGTCTTGGTACTCTTGAGTACTAGTGAAGATGGGTCCTTGTGTACTCGTCCAAGTAACCTTGAGTTTCGAAGTAAGGAAAAGAATGGGAGAAATACAGTGTATCAATTCCCTTCAATATTACGAATTGGCTCGTTAAATACACATGAATGTTAGGGGGAAATTAACATCAACTTTACGTAAAACGAATGCAAACATGATGTTCGGGATGTAAACGGGAATGCCAATTTTATGTAAATATTACGTTAATTTTAAATCACCGTTTTCGTATTAAATAGGTGACATTTCTTCAAGCATGTTGCTATTATTGGGTTGTTAAGAAAGTTTTTGGAGTTTTTCTTGTTTTTGTTCATTCTCTCTTTATTCATAATGAAAACAAGATCAATCCACAATGTAAGAACCATCGTTGCACGATGCAAGCACCACAACCTTCCTCCACCTGTCGGGCAGGGAGTGGATGCCCTCCCTCTAGAACGCCGGGCTCGAAGAAGTGTTTGAGGTCAGTTTCGAGCGCCTTCTGGGTATCAAAGTGCTTCCCCTGCATGTGGTTCTGTAGGGAGCGGAAGAGGTGATAGTCTGAGGGGGTCAAGTCGGGGGAGTACGGTGGATGGGGCAGAACTTCCCACCCGAGCTCAAGGAGCTTGAGACGGGTCGTCTTCGCAGTATGGGGTCGGGCGTTGCCGTGGAGGAAGAAGATTTTGTCGTGTTGCGGTCGCGTCGCTTCGAGTTTCAGCTTCAAACGCCGCAGCTGGGAGCAGTAGTAGTCAGTAGTGATAGTGGTGTTGGGCGGCAGCACGATGCCGAGGACGTCCCACCACACGCTCAGCATAAATTTCCGCGGGTGCAGGTCAGATTTCGGCTCTGGCTGTGCCGCTTCGGCAGCGTCGAGCCACTAGCGCTTCCGGGTATGGGTGATGTAGAGACACCACTTCTCATCCCCAGTCACAACGTGGTCAAGCCGGTCGAAGCTGCGCCTCCGCGAGAGGAGATGGGTGCAGGCCTCAGACCGAGCGTCGAGGTCCCTCTGGGTTAGAGTGTGGGGCACCCAACTTCCCATCTTGAAAACCTTGCCGATAGAGTGGAGATGATTGTCGATGGCAGCGTTGGAGCAGTGGAGGGTGGCGGCCAGACTGCGCGTGGTTGCTCTCGGGTCGGCCTCCACCAGGCTGCGCAGATCGTCCAAGTCCACCTCGGAGGGACGTCCCGACCTGGGTCGGTCCTCGAGGCTCCTGTCGCCGGAGCGGAAGCGATTGTACCAGTAGTGGTAGGTGTTGAGGGAGGGGGCGTCACGGCCTTCTGTCTGGCACAGATGACGATGCGCCTGAGTAGCGGAGACGCCCAGGTCGAAGTCGAAGAGCAGGCAGTGTCGGATGAGCACGCGCTTTTCTTCCATTTTCTCTGTCCAGAGCGCACCGAAAATGGAGTGAAAACAATGAGAAGGTGCATTAGTGAGCCCTTTATATACATGCTCAATTTCGAAAATTTTTTTTTATGCCGAAGGGCATGGCCGAAATTCGAAAGAAACTCCAAAAACTTTCTTAACAACCCAATATCTTCATGATGATTTGCGTAAAAATGATATAAAATGGACAAAAAAATTTACATTAACATGCTGCTTGGGTCCTTTCAGAAGAGAGTACATCTGGAGGTGATCTTTTCCTACATGGGGGTGATTCCATGTAAGATCGACCAATTTTCTCATGGTCGACCATCATCGATTTCGCTGAAATTTGGTGAGAGGTAGCCCTTGACCCAAAATCGGGAAATCCAAAATACTTTTTTTCCTGACCAATGGTGTGCCTGTGGCGAGGTCACAAAATGTTGACCTAATTTAGCTGGATCGGCAGACCTCTTTCGGACTTTCTTCAGTAACTCCTTGGCTATTTCTCATAGAATGTTCATTTAGGACTCCCTTAAAATGCCTCTGTTAACTCTATCGTGTTAATATATTCCAAGTTAATATTTCTGCATACTCATTTTATATAAAAATTCCAAGNGGAAAAGAATGGGAGAAATACAGTGTATCAATTCCCTTCAATATTACGAATTGGCTCGTTAAATACACATGAATGTTAGGGGTAAATTAACATCAACTTTACGTAAAACGAATGCAAACATGATGTTGGGGATGTAAACGGGAATGCCAATTTTATGTAAATATTACGTTAATTTTAAATCACCGTTTACGTATTAGAGAGGTGACATTTCTTCAAGCATGTTGCTATTATTGGGTTGTTAAGAAATTTTTTGGAGTTTTTCTTGTTTTGTTCATTCTCTCTTTATTCATAATGAAAACAAGATCAATACACAATGTAAGCACCATCGTTGCACGATGCAAGCACCACAACCTTCCTCCACCTGTCGGGCAGGGAGTGGATGCCCTCCCTTTAGAACGCCGGGGGCTTGGCCTCGAAGAAGTATTTGAGGTCAGTTTCGAGCGCCTTCTGGGTATCAAAGTGCTTCCCCTGCATGTGGTTCTGTAGGGAGCGGAAGAGGTGATAGTCTGAGGGGGTCAAGTCAGGGGAGTACGGTGGATGGGCAGAACTTCCCACCCGAGCTCAAGGAGCTTGAGACGGGTCGACTTCGCAGTATGGGGTCGGGCGTTGTCGTGGAGGAAGAAGATTTTGTCGTGCTGCGGTCGCGTCGCTTCGAGTTTCGGCTTCAAACGCTGCAGCTGGGAGCAGTAGTAGTCAGCAGTGATAGTGGTGTTGGGCGGCAGCACGATGCCGAGGACGTCCCACCTTACGCTCAGCATAAA